>WOVY01006163.1:0-36628 GCA_013436015.1 Rhipicephalus annulatus | reverse complement strand
CTCGAGCGGGGCTCGTGCGCCGAAGCATCGGGGAGACAGATCGGCGCGGGGGCGGTAATGACCGGCGAGAATCGACAGGGCGTCGTGGGAGACAATGGGTCGGTGATAGGAGAATATGGTCGCCGGGGATTCGGCAGCCTGGTAATTTGCAGAATTCCCATGGTCTGGAGGCTGGAAGTTGCGACGGCGGACAGTAGCGTGCTATATGTCCCACGAACCACATGCGAAACATATGGGCCATTATCCAAGGTGCGCCATGGGTTAACGACAGAAGGTGCAGGGGGCGAAACGGGATGGGGTGCCGTGTATGTAGGCAGCGTCGTAGGTAGGAGGACCCGGTGCCCCTGTATGCGCCAGAGACAGGTGGGGCTGGGGGTCTAGCAACGGACGGCAGCGTAGGTCAGCGGCGTAGGGACAGATGGCGATGGAGGCAGTGCTGCGTGACCTGTGTCTCAATGACCTGGCGTAGAACGTGGGTTCTAAACGAGTCACTGGCGCGGATGCTTCGGCCACAAGAGAAAGCTGACGCGCAACTTCTTCACGAATGAATGTTTGATGTGGGCAGTAAGGAGGTGTGATCAGCAGCGACTCGTGCACGAGGGCGGAAACTTCGCCGTATCTTCAGCGGCCCCTGCGCGTCGAGAACCTGCTTACGCAACTCGTCGTACTCCTGACAGAGCGGGACAACATCGGTGATGGTCTGTGGATTCCTAGCGACGAGCATCTGGAAGGTATCGTTCGTCAACTACTGTGATCATGTGCTTGATTTGTCGCGTTCGGTTAGAGATTCATCGACGCGCTTGCAAAGAGACAAGACATCTTAAATATAACTTGTAAAGGTCTCGTCCCTGCGCTGGATTCGACTACGGAGACGCTGTTCCGCGCGAAGCCGGCGCACGGCGGGACGACCGAAGACCGCGGTTGATGGTGGTCTTGAAGGCGGACCAGGTTGTGATTTCGCCTTCGTGGTTCTTGAACCAGAGGCTGGCCACATCATCGAGGTAAAAGCGCACGTTTGTGAGCTGGTCGCAGGCGTTCCACTTGTTGGAAGCGCTTACGATTTCGTACTCGACGAGCCAGTCCTCGACGTCTTGTTCGTCGTTGCCGCGAAAAATTGGTGGGTCGCGTTGCCGAGGCACGCCAGTACAGTAGACTGTCGTTGGTAAGGCGCTTGAGAAGGGCCAGGAGCAGTCATGGTGAACGGTGAGGGTAGCGTCCGATTGCGAAGTTCCAGGTTGATGGGAACCCCGGCTCCTCCACCACTTAAAATAGAGGTGTGTACGTCGAGAAACGTTCAGACGCAGCTTGCAAAATGAGCTTTAACAGGCAGGTCTGGCTAATGGCGAACGGCGTGCGCGAGCTACCACTGCAGCCACCGATCATCGTCGTCTTCTTCATTGCCAGCAGAGCGTCCGTTATTTAGATTCATTAATTCATTACAATATATATATATATGTATATATTGTCGCGGTGCAGCGCGAAACAAAGGCAGATAAACGTATAAACGTTCACACAGCGACTCTCAGCAGCCGAACAGCAAGATCGCCTTCTTTATCTACAATCAGCCAGAGCTCCACTACCTGGTGTCCGCCAAATCCCCTTATTGTTGTTTTGGTCCACCAGTACACACGCGTCATTTGCCCCCCCTCTTAATGAGCATCGCCCCGATGCTAAACCAGTGGTGCAGTTTTTTTTGTATGTTCTTTAAGAAGTGTCTTGCGCAGTCACTACCTTTCATAAGGCTTCATGCGCACAACGTGAACTAGTTCAGGACGGTGCTGGCGAAGCCTCGTACTATATGAACTGTCGGGGACGACCTCGTACGTAACATCACTCAGTCGTCGCAGTACTAGATATGGGCCAAAGTATCTCCTTAGGAGCTTTTCAGAGAGTCCTCGTTTCCGTATGGGCGTCCAAACCCATACTCTGTCGCCGGTCTGGTAAACGACTGTTCTGCGGCGAGAATTGTAGCGGCTCGCGTCGTACTCTTGTTGTTGCTGGATTCGCAGGCGTGCTAGTTGCCTTGCTTCTTCCGCTCGTTGTGTAAACATCTCGGCGTCTGGTTCGATGTCGTCGCATTCGTACGCTAGCATCGCATCTAACATGGTTCGTACTTCCCTTCCGTGAATTAGGCTGAACGGGGTCATCTGGGTTGTTTCTTGCTTGGCAGTGTTGTATGCAAACGTGATATATGGCAAGATTTCGTCCCAGTTTTTTGTGTTCGACGTCTACGTACATTGAAAGCATGTCTTCAATTGTTTTGTTGAGACGCTCTGTAAGCCCGTTCGTTTGCGGGTGGTAGGCGGTGGTCTTGCGATGGGTTGTTCCACTCAGCATGAGGACTTGTTCCAAAAGAGCTGCCGTAAATGCGGTTCCTCTGTCTGTGATTACGACGCTTGGTGCACCATGCCGCAGGACAACGTTTTCGATGAAAAATTGTGCCACCTCCGCTGCTGTACCTCTCTGGATAGCCTTTGTTTCAGCATAACGGGTAAGGTAATCAGTCGCGACAATAACCCAGCGGTTCCCAGCAGTAGAAGTAGGAAGTGGGCCCAAAATATCCATGCCAATCTGGTCGAATGGTGTTCTTGGGACCTGCACGGGCTGCAGGAGGCCAGCTGGTTTAGTCGGTGGTGACTTCCGTCGCTGGCAGTCGAGGCAAGTACGAACATGGTGTTTTACGGCAACGGTCAGTCTTGGCCAGAAGTAGCGCTGCCGTACTCTGGCCAACGTTCTTGTGTAACCTAAGTGGCCTGAAGTCACCTCAGTGTGGCATGCTTCGAGTACTTCGGAGCGAAGGGCTGCTGGGATGACGAGCAAATACGCAGATCCTGTCGAAGAGAAGTTTCTTTTGTATAGTACTCCGCTCCGTAAGCAAAATGATGACAGCGCTCTTACGAAAACAGTTGGTGCCTTCTGAGATCTCCCCTCCAGGTAATTAATTAGGGCAAGTAACTCAGGGTCGCCACGTTGTTGCTGTGTAATAGCGGTTGAGTCAAGCACACCGAGAAATGCTGTTTCCTCCTCATCGGATAGAGTTGCCGATTCAATGGGTGAGCGGGATAGACAGTCGGCGTCCATGTGGCGCTTTCCTGACTTGTGTACGACAGTCATGTCGTACTCCTGCAGCCTGAGACTCCAACGCGCTAATCTCCCGGTAGGATCTTTAAGATTTGTCAACCAACACAGTGAGTGGTGGTCGCTGATGACTTTGAAAGGGCGGCCGTATAAATACGGGCGAAATTTCGTGACCGCCCATACCACGGCGAGGCATTCCTTCTCAGTCGTGGAGTAATTAGTCTCAGCGCGTGTTAGTGTTCGGCTTGCATAGGCGATTACTCTTTCTGTGCCCTCTTGCAGCTGCACAAGCACAGCTCCTAAACCAATATTGCTAGCATCCGTGTGTAGCATCGTTGGGGCTTTCTCATCAAAGTGGGCAAGCACTGGAGGCGTCTGTAGTCGCTGGCGGAGATTCTTAAAAGCAGCTTCCTCTTCGTTGCTCCATTGGAAAACAACGTCTTCTCTCGTGAGGCGGGTCAACGGTGATGCGATGCGTGCGAAGTCCGCGATGAATCGCCTATAATACGCACATAGTCCGAGGAATCGTCGGACAGCCTTCTTATCAGTCGGCACTGGGAACTGTGCAACAGCTGCGATCTTTTCAGGATCAGGACGAACGCCTGCGTGACTGACAACGTGGCCAAGAAATTGCAGCTCTTCATAGCAAAAGTGGCATTTTTCAGGCTTCAACGTCAAGCCCGCAGACCGTATGGCTTGTAAAACTGCCTCAAGTCTTTTAAGATGCTGGTCAAATGTTGCGGCGAAAACTACGACATCATCAAGGTAGACCAAGCAGGTTTTCCACTTCAACCCAGAAAGTACGGTATCCATAAGTCTTTGAAAGGTAGCAGGCGCTGAACATAAACCAAAGGGCAAGACTTTAAATTCATATAAGCCATCTGGTGTCACAAAAGCAGTCTTCTCGCGGTCTCTTGGGTCTACCTCGATTTGCCAATACCCACTCCTTAAGTCCATCGATGAAAAGTAACGAGCATGTCGAAGTCTGTCGAGAGAGTCATCTATACGAGGAAGTGGATACACATCTCTCTTTGTCACCTGATTGAGTTTTCGGTAATCTACACAGAAGCGCAGGCTGCCATCTTTTTTTTTAACGAGGACTACAGGTGACGCCCAGGGGCTTTTTGAGGGCTGAATGACGTCATCTTCTAGCATTTTGTCGACTTGCTCTTGTATCACTTCGCGTTCTTTTGCAGCCACGCGATAGGGGTTTTGGTGAATTGGTCTTGCCATGTCCTCGGTAATTATCCGATGCTTGGTTAGAGGCGTGCGGCCAACTCTTGATGTTGTCGAAAAGCAGTCTTTGAATTCGGCCAGTAGCTCAAGAAGCCTCTTTCGCTCGTTCTTAGGCAAAGTAGTGCTAACGTCAAGAACTGGTGTCGAATCAAGTTTTGGTGCCTCGTCGACTACTGCCAAGCAGCCTTCTGCGTCTGTGATATCGTCGAAGTAAGCGACGGCCATGCCTTTTGGAAGGTGCCGGCGCTCATCACTAAAATTTGTCAGAAGCAAGTCCGTGCGTCCAGCGGCGACACTGACGATACCTCTTGCGACGGAAATGCCGTGTGTGAAGAGGAGCGAGGTTATTCGGTCTGCTACTCCTTCGCCGTCAAACTGGACAGCGGCTGCCACAGAAACAAGCGTGCATGACCGTGGAGGGAGAACCACATCGTCATCAGCTGGACGCAATTGATTCGGTCGCGCCTGTGTATAATCAGGTGCGCCCGAACTGTTGCGGAATGTAATCAAACTGTCTGGGATATTGATGACGGCGCCGTACTCTCGTAAGAAGTCCATACCAATAATTAGATCCTTGCAGCATGCGGCGAGAACGACGAACGACGCAACGAAAGAAGAACCTCCTATGTCAATTCTCGCTGTGCATCTTCCAGAGGGCATCAATAACTGACCACCTGCCGTCCTTATTTGAGGGCCTGTCCACGGTGTCTTCACTTTCTTGAGCCGCATGGCGAGGTTCTGACTGATGATAGAAAAGTCGGCACCGGTGTCGACTAAGGCTGTTACTTTCTGGCCGTCAAGAAAAACACTCAGGTCAGCGGTCACAATGTCGTCGCTCTCACGTCTTGTCGAATTTACAGCGTCGTGTAATGGGGGCTTTTCGTCGTCATCTTCATGGCCTGCAACCTTACCCCCGGAGGTCGCCGCCCTCAGTTTCCCCGTCGCGGGCTGGGTGACCTTCTTGCATTAAGGTCCGTGGAGGTACGTCGGTGTGACGAAGGTGAATGAGCGGGAGAAGGAGAGCGCGATTGACGTCCCAAACCTGGCTGGCGGGTAGGTATTGCCTCCTCGTCAGAAGTGCGGTATTCGTAAAAGTGAGAACGGGCTCCATGGAAAGAGGCGTCCTCCCGGCGTGGTATGTATTCTTCGTTCGCACGTCGATCGTCAGACCATGTTCGAAGTGGGCGGAACGAATCATTGCGGTGCCAGCAATGACGGGCAATATGACCTGCACCTCCGCAGTTGAAGCATAGTGGACGTCGATCGATTGTGCGCCATGCGTCTGTTCTTCGGAGTGGTGGACGTCTGAGCCTCCCTTCTTGCGACGATGTCCATGGTGCTGCTGTGGACGCCTGGTGGTACGTCGGTTGGCTTGGCGGTCGGCTCAGGGTCTGCTCTTGCCGCGGTGACCAAGGAGCCGTCGGCACTGGGTGATATGGCGGCGATGTACCAGATGGTGAACGTCGCAGAGCATCGGCATAGCTCATGGGACGGTGCTCGTCACCAGGACCAGCGGTAGAAAAGGCGTGGCGGATTTCGTCACGTACCAGTTCAGCGACGGACGCAACGGGGGTTTGAGCAACCGGATTCCGGAACTTTTGAAGTTCTTCGCGAACTATCTCCCTAATGAGGTCTCGCAGGGAGCTTTGATCCTCAGGTATGGCGGCAGCATTGATTGGGGCGCTGCTAGACATTCGATGATACTGCCTGCATCGTTGATGGAGCGCCCGCTCGATAGCCGTAGCCTCCTTGATGAAGTCAACTACGGTACTTGGAGGATGGCGCAGAAGCCCGGCGAAAAGTTGCTCCTTAACGCCGCGCATGAGGTAGCTCAACTTCCTTCTTCACTCATGTTCGGGTCAGCTCGACGAAAAAGACGAGTCATGTCTTCAGCAAACATAGTAACGCTTTCATTGGGTTTTTGAACCCGTAGCTCCAACAGCTGCTGCGCACGGTCGCGTCGATCGACATTGGTGAACGTATCGACAAGCTGTTGTCGGAAGTCGCCCCAAGTTAACAGACTGGATTCTCTATTCTCATACCATATTTTCGCACCGCCGTCAAGGTAGAAGTAGGCGCGTGAGAGCTTTTCTTGTTCAGGCCACAGATTAATCTTGGCGACACGCTCGTAGTGCTCAAGCCAGTCGTCCACGTCTTCATGGGCGCCGCCACTAAAGTGATAGGGAACCAGTGGTTGAAAGATGGTTACCTGTGAAGGCTGTGTTGGCGGGGGGCCTTGGGGCGCCGGTTGCGGACTGGAGTTGGCCATTTGTAGAGGTAATCGGCACTTGCGAGGTTCCGTGGAAGGCGTGAACTCTGGAGCGAGGCCTATCAGCCGCCGACTGAACCGGTGCACGGGAGTTGCAATGGGTGACAATGCGTCCGAGCTCGATGAACGGCTCCCAGTGGGAGTATGGAGCATGAGGTAGGGTTGCGTCCCAGCACCTCCACCAGTGTCGCGGTGCAGCGCGAAACAAAGGCAGATAAACGTATAAAACGTTCACACAGCGACTCTCAGCAGCCGAACAGCAAGATCGCCTTCTTTATCTCAATCAGCCAGAGCTCCACTACCTGGTGTCCGCCAAATCCCCTTATTGTTGTTTTGGTCCACCAGTACACACGCGTCAATATATATCTTATACATACATACATACATACATACATACATATTTTTTTATATCTTATACATACATACATACATACGTACGTACGTACGTACGTACGTACATACATACATACATACATACATACATACGTACGTACGTACGTACGTACGTACGTACATACATACATACATACATACTACATACATATACATACATACATACGTACGTACGTACGTACATAAGTACGTGCATACATAAGTACGTGCATACATAAGTACGTGCATACATACGTACGTACATACATACGTACGTACATACATACGTACGTGTACATACATACTACATACGTACGTGCGTACATACATACATACGTACGTGCGTACATACATACATACATACGTACGTGCGTACATATATACGTTACATACATACGTACATACATACATACATACATACATACATACATACATACATACATACATACATACATACATACATACATACATACATACATACATACATACATACATACATACATACATACATACATACATACATACATACATGTTATTAGGGCACCTTCGAGGGCGTTCTATGTGCGCACATGAGAAATCCTTGATCCACCTGATAACCTAATCGTAAATAGTTTTATAGTCGCGGACAACGTTTCTTGGCAATAGAGGGAAAGACCTAGTGGGCGTAGCGACTGCAGGTGTACTCCTCCGTGAAGTAGTCCGGTTCGGCTCGCCCTTCGAATGACGGCCGTGTTCTAATAATAACACTGCTTTATATTCGCTTCGTTTTCTTAGACAGCCATTAATGAGTGAAATTTGCCAGATGTTTTTTTGGCGAAAAAGGGAAGTTTATTGTACACTTAACTTGTACGTACACAAACGAAACATCGAAAACAAGGACGTGTAGAAGAAGTTGTTAACGAATTAGCGTACGATGTACTCTACTATGGGCGAGCAGAGAGCCGTCCCGTGTACCTTTGCAGAAAAATGAAACAAGGACATTGGCGAGTCATCGAAATGGCTGACGGGTGATGAGCGCTCACTTGAAGACGGAAACGCCATTTTGACTGTGACGTACAGGTAAAGTGCGACGGTTTCGCAAGCGCAACAACGCGAAATGACACCGCATAAGTTAAAAAAATATGACTAACTCCTTGGTGCGCTCTGCGTCTCTTCACACACAGCATACAGCAGAAAATGAAATGCTTTTTTTTAGTTTCATGCGACAAACATGGACGTAAATTGGGACTATATTCTTAAGCGGTGGCAGACGCCCACTTTGGCTCCGTAACGTTCCCTTCATTGTCAAGAAAGCTGTCCACGAGTATAGCAGGTTCACTTGGTCCCTCCATACTTTTTACTATTTTATTTCATATGTTGCTTTCTTCTGCTCTGAAATATTTTAGTCCCCCACCTCAATCTATGGAGAGTAGCATGCTAGCGATATTAAAGAGACCGACAACTGACTATTTTCCATCCAGTTTTTTCCTGTTCGACAGAAAGCTTACCCTTCGTAGCTTCAGTAGTTATTCCCAAGAGCTCGCAGTCATTTTATAAGCAGTATTTCACGATCTGTAAGGCTCTGAACATGGTAGTGCCTTTTCATCCAGCTACGCTTAGTATTGATAGCGATGCTGGTGGCTTATGCATGCTGTCGTTTCTTATTTCGCAGGGTTTCCTGGAACTATGCTTAACCGCGTTTATTCTGCGCTTTACAACTATTTTCGAAAATAACAAGCCATTACAATGAGACGGTGTGGCTCTAAAGAGCTTCCCTGCATTTCTAGCGCATCGCCAAACCAAGTAATCGAAAAGGGAACTGCGCATATGTCACGCAAAGGCAGCGCCACCTTAAAGGGTCATTCACCAGGTTTGACAATTTTGAGCTGACAAGCGCAATGCGTAGACGAGGCGTTCATGATCACGTCTGCCAAAATTTGCAACGCTACGCGCCGCGGAAATGGGTCAAATTTTAAAATGAACGCTGCTCCCCCTTCCTTCTGCCGGCGCGCGCCCAGAGAATGAGGGCATGACGTGCGCGCATGAATGGCCCTACGTATACGGCAATGCAGTGACGTTGACGGTGTGGCTCTAAAGAGCTTCCCTGCATTTCTAGCGCATCGCCAAACCAAGTAATCGAAAAGGGAACTGCGCATATGTCACGCAAAGGCAGCGCCACCTTAAAGGGTCATTCACCAGGTTTGACAATTTTGAGCTGACAAGCGCAATGCGTAGACGAGGCGTTCATGATCACGTCTGCCAAAATTTGCAACGCTACGCGCCGCGGAAATGGGTCAAATTTTAAAATGAACGCTGCTCCCCCTTCCTTCTGCCGGCGCGCGCCCAGAGAATGAGGGCATGACGTGCGCGCATGAATGGCCCTACGTATACGGCAATGCAGTGACGTTGGTCCTCTACGTAGACGACTATGCTCTGACATTGCACAGTAGTACGTGACATGGAGAAAATTATTTAACATGGCATGCGTAGTTTATGTAATTTATTTCTTAAAGAGATCAATCATCACCATCAGCCTGACCACGTTCACTGCAGGACAAAGGCATCTCCCACGTTCCGCCAGCCAACTCGGTCCTGTGCTTGCTGCTGCCAATTTATAGCCGCAAACTTCTTAATCGCATCTGCCCACCTAACCTTCTGCCTCCCCCTAACCCGCTTGCCTTCTCTGGGAATCCAGTTAGTTACCCTTATTGACCAGTAGTTATCCTGTCTACGCGCTACATGCCCGGCCCATGTCCACTTCCTCTTCTTGATTTCAACTATAATATGCTGAACTCCCGTTTGTTCCCTATTCCACTCTGCTGTCTTCTTGTCTCTTAAATTTACACCTACCATTTTTCTTTACATTGCTCGCTGCGTCATCCTCAATTTTAGTTGAACCCTATCTGTAAGTCTCCAGGTTTCTGCTCCATAGCTAAGCCCGGCGAAATGCAACTGTGAAATACCTTCCTCTTGAGCGATAGTGGCAATCTACCTGTCATGATATGAGAGTGCTTGCCAAATGCGCTCCACCCTATTCTCATTCTTGTAGTTACTTCAATCTCGTGGTTTGGCCCCACGGTTATTACCTGCCCTAAGTAGACAGTCTTTTACAACCTGAAGTGCACTATTACCTATCTCGAAGCGCTGTTCTCTTCTGAGGTTGTTGTACATTATTTCGTTTTCTGCAGATTAATTTTAAGACCCACCTTTATGCTCTACTTGTCTAACTCCGTAATCATGAGTTGGAATTCGTTCCCTGAGTCACCCAGCAATGCAATGTCATCGGCGAAGCTCAGGTTTGTAAGGTACTCTCCATTACCTCTTATCCCTAACTGTTCCCATTCTGGGCCTCTGAAAACCTCTGTAAGCACGTGGTAAATAGCATTGGGGAGATTGTATCCCCCTGCCTTACACTCTTCTTGATTGGTATGCTGTTGCTTTCTTCATTGAAGCAATATCGTGGCAGTTGATCCCCTGTAGATTTCTTCCAGGATGTTTATATATACTTCATCGGCGCCCTGATTCCGCAGTGTCTGGTAGACGAAGAAAGTGCTTAACAGCGCAAACGACAAGAGGGGATAGAAGAGACGAAAACAGAGCGCTAATCTAACAATTACCACCAACCAACCCAACCAGCCCAGTCAAGCACCTTGTTAAAGTTCATTCCCGCAGTGTCTGCATGACTGCTAATATTTCTGCTGAATCAAACGCCTTCTCGTAATCTATGAAGGCTATGTATAGTGATTGACTATATTCTGAGCATTTCTCTATTACCTGATTGATAGTTTGAATGTGGTCGATTGTTAAGTAGCCTGTTCGAAATCCTGCTTGTTCCTTTGGTTGATTGAATTCAAATGTTTTCTCAACTCTGTTAGCAATTACCTTTGTAAATAGCTTGTATAATAAGGAGAACAAGCTGATAAGCCTGTAATTCTTCAAGTCCTTGCCATCTCTTTTCTTATGTCAAAGATGATGTTAGCATTCTTCCAAGACTCTGCTACTCTTTCCGTCAGGAGATACCTCGTAAACAGGGTGGCTAGTTCTTCTAATACAGTCTGTCCTCAATCTTTCTGCAGATGTGATGTTACCTGATCCTTACCAGCAGCTTTACCTCTTTGGATGCTCTTGAAGGATTTTCTGACTTCTTCTATCATTACTGGTGGGGTGTCACTTGGGTTACTGCTGGTTTTTCTAGTACTAAGGTAGGGGTTGTCCCGGCTACTGTACAGGTATCCGTAAAACTCCTCTGCTATTTTAACTATACTATTCTTAATGGTAGTTTTTTGCCTTCTTTGTCCCTTAGTGCATACATCCAATTTCTGCCTATCCCAAGTTTCCTGTTCACTGCTTTGACGCTTCCTCCGTTTTTCAGCGAATCTCTCCATGTTATACCTTCTTACACCGGATACCTTACGCTTAATAATCAACTTAAAAAGCTCTGCCAATTCTATTTTGTCTGTTGTACTAGAGATTTTCATGCTTTGATGCTTTTTAATGAGGTTATTCGTCTCCTGAGTTAGCTTGCCAGAGTCCCGTCTAAGTACCGTACCTCCAACTCCCATTGCAGACTCCGTAATGATACTCGTCAGATTATCATTCATTGCGTCAACGCTAAGGCTGGTTTCCTTGAGAAGAGCCGAGTACCTCTTCTGAAGTGACACTCTGAATTTCTCTACTTTCCCTCTCGGTACTAGTTCATTGATTGGTTTCTTGCGTATCAGTTTCTGTCGTTCCTTCTTCAAGTCTAGGCGAATTCGATACCGTACCATTCTATGGTCACTGCATAGTACATTGCAGTGTATGTATGTAGGGTACCTTGCATAGTACCCTACATACATACATGCATGCATACATACATACATACATACATACATACGTACGTACGTACGTACATACATACATACATACATACATACATACATACATGCATGCATGCATGCATGCATGCATGCATGCATGCATGCATGCATGCATACATACATACATACATACATACTACATACATACATACATACATACATACATACATACATACATACATACATACATACATACATACATACATACATACATACATACATACATACATACATACATACATACATACATACATACATACATACATACATACATACATACATCATACATACATACACACATGCATACACACATGCATACACACATGCATACACCATGCTGCATGCACACACATGCATACACACATGCATACACACATGCATACACACATGCATGCATGCATGCATACACACATGCATGCATGCATGCATGCACCATACATGCATGCATGCATACATACACACATACAGCATGCATGCATGACATACACAATGCATGCATGCATAGCATAGCACACATACATGCATGCATGCATGCATGCATACATACATACATACATACATACATACATACATACATACATACATACGAAAGGACGGACGGGTGGATGGACGGAAGGACGCTTTGCAGCACTCATCATCATTCACTCCTGGGACAGGACAGGACAAACAACTTTATTTGGTCCTGAGAGGCAAGGCAGCGGGCCAACTATGTAGGTCCCCACCCAGCCGTTGGCTAGTCCCATGTCGGAACAGAGAGGCCATGCCTCTCCGCTCGTTCACGGGCCCTCTTGGGATATACTGCGATTTTTTAATTCTCCTTCATAGTGACCAACGTGCTTTAGCGCTTAGTGCTGAGAACTTCAAATTTTCTGGACGCTGCATATCTTCAACTTGAGACGTAATAAAAGTCGAGCTTTATTTATAGTGATTGTTTAAAAGATCAAAGCTGTGGGTGCTTGTTCCCAATATCGCTGAGTCACTGGATCTTTTGACTGAAAAGCTTAAAGAAAAATTCATGTAAGCTTTGTATCGTTCCAGAGCATGTTTTCTGGTCGGTTACCGTGACAATGGCGAGCTCTCCAACCAACCGTTGGCTTCAGCGACAAACCATTCACCATGTGGATATATGCACCCCGCACTCTTATACACTTCTTTCTTATTTTTTTATTTTTAAGGCTGACAGCTCTATGCTCTCTAATTGTACAGCAGCTAGTACTCTAAATCATTACCCACTTTTTCTAATCACACGACAGGCCCACGGGACGGCTATATGCTCTCCCATAGTTGAGTACCAAGTACTCGGAATCGATAACCACTTTTAGGGGCAAAGCTCTTTAAAGCGGCACCCGCTCATCCCTCGTAGTAGTCGTAGTGTGTAACCAGTCTTACGTTTTGACCTGCAAGGTGGTGCCGGTGGGAGATTTCTTCTGTGCGTTGTTGAACAATAAAAAATTCGCAGCGTGCGCGTTAACTAAAAGCCCAATTCCCTCATTACCCATTAGTAGCCATTGGCATGTACATTGAGCACTATCTGACAAGGAAGGGTTGCTACGTTGTACTCGCTGGGCGTAACCTCCTTGGTTTTAGAAAGGCTTAGCGAGCGTTGGGCTTAGTGCCATGAATACAGTGAACTAGTATATACCATGAACTCGAGGTGGTTAAAGGTGGGAAGTGGACCCGACGCGCAAGCCGCAAGAAAGTGTGTGTGCGCCTCCTCTAGTTCAGTCCTTGGAATGTCCGCTGGATGGCGGTGCTTCTATATGAGGAATATATGATGAGAAGATGCGAGATGGTGGTACTTGGAGTGTTGACTAAATGGACGAATGGACACACAGGCATATGCATTGACGGATGCACGGACGGCTGCATGGACGGATGGACGCATGGACGGATGCAGGGGCGGATGTATGGACGAACGCAGGGACGGTCGCACAAATGGACGTGCGGACGCACGAACATACGCATGCAAGGACAGGCAGATGGACGCACGGGTGGTCACACATACGGACGAATGGACGGACGGAAGCAAGAACGAATGAACGGACGGATGCTTCGCCCCACTCTCCATCATTCACTTCGTGGATATGCTGCCATTTTTTTTTCTAAAAGCATCCTAGGGATTCATTTCTCCATCTGGGGATCTTTAAAGGAACATCAAGGTTAAAAGTCACAATATTCATGGAAGCGCGATGATAAGTGAAGCGAAAGATCCATCAGTCCGTCCGTTCATTATTGCTTCCGTGCATCTGTCCATCCATGTAGTAAACACTCCAAGTACCGCCATCTCGCATCTTTCATCATATATTCATCACAAGGAGGTTTAAACAAACTTGCTCGAGTGGAAGCACCCGCAATGTCTTGCCAGATGTAGTGAAGCCAGCTTTTGCCCTCCAATGACCTCAGCAACATGCCATTTTGTGATGGCATCAATTGGTTTTGATTGGTCAGTCTAAAGACTACGCTAATTATAAATGAAAAGATTGTTGTTTCCGAAGAAAGAATCCGCAGTGACTAGTATCGATGACTTAATCTCCAACAAAAATTGCCTCTAATTCGAGGCCCACCAAGGAAAAATAGTTACACAAGGACGCACTTTGAGCGATAGCCGACTTTAAAAAGTTTCCACGTGAAAAGACGTTGGGCGTAAGAGCAAAACGCTCCTCCACAATCGCCGAACGCCAACAGCTCATCATGCCCCTAGTAAGTTGGGTGCCGTAGCCACAATTTATGGTTTGCATGGCTTCGCTCATGGGCAAGAATTTCCGCTTCAGCATTTTCCCTAAACCTCCTTGATTCATCAAATAGATGTACCGCCATCCAGCGGACATTCCAAGGACTAAACGAGAGGTGGCACGGCCGGGCTAGAGGAGCGGCACGTGGGCACTTTCTTACGGCCTGTGCGTCGTGTCTAGTTCCCACCTTTCACCGCCGCTAGCTCATGGCACTGTGGCCCAACCCTCACTAAAACGATGGTTATTGCGCGAGAACAAAACGACGACACAGAGACAAGAAGGACACGAAAGACACGAGCGCAACTAAAACTTTTTAAAACCAAGGAGGTTACGCCCAGCGAGTTTAACGTGGCAACCCTTTCTGGTCGGATAGTGCTCAATGTGCGCCTTTCCGTGAACAGTTTCTCTTTAGTAAGCATTATATTCAGGGCAAATCCCACTGAAGAGATCAATAAAGCTCTAGGTAAATAATGAGACGCAATAAGGTATCGTGAGCGTCTTTTAGATGCGGAAGCATCTTATACTCGCGCCTTGTAGTGCGCCGTCCGCGCCGTCCGCACCGCTTCTCGAACATTCGACAGCTGACACGCGCGCATGCGCCGTCGCGCCGTCGCCCACCATCTGTGCCGCGCGCGCTTCTCCTTCGAGAACGTTCGACAGCTGACAGCGCATGCGCCGTCGCGCTGTATATATACTGAAGGTCGGCGCTCGCTCGCTCAGTTGCCGCTCGTCGGTTGGTTTGTACGGCGCGTCGACGTCCAAGGTCACGGTGAAATGAATTCCAACGAATCCACAAACACAATGATCGACGTCCCTTCGACCAGCGCCGCCCTTTCGCATACGTGTGTACGTGTTCATTCATTTAACACCCCCTCCTACAATCACGTTAACCAATTTAGCCATCGACCCAAGTAAGTCGCAATTTAACACCCCATTTCACAACCACGTTAACCAATTTAGCCATCGACCTAAGTAAGTCGCACTTTAACACCCCGTTAACCAATTATATGCTCCGCATCCTCCTCAGTGTTCTCCCGAGGGAAGCTGCGGGAAATTTTTTTTTCATTTTTCTTATATGAATTGCTAGGAGATGCGGGGCTAATGTGTCGGCGTTTCACATGCGTTCGGGTTCCCACAGTCAGCGCATTGAGCAGACGACCGCCGTGGAACGCTCCTATACGTTCGCGCACTCATTGTGCTCATCTATTCTACCGCGTTTCCAAACCATCCCGCAGAACAGGCAAAAGACCACAAAATAACGCTGGTCAACAAAACAACGCCCCTCGCGTGCTTGGGGGCAACACCTCCTAAAAATATTTTAGGAGGTGTTGTTGGGGGTTGGGCTTCTTTGGGCACGTCATGCGCACGTGACCTCTTGCTCGGATACCGGAGACATAGAGTTTCTCAGAATTAACTAGAGGGCACTCTGGCGCTGAGATCATGGGAATGATGGGTAGTACACACATTTGCCTAGTCTTCGTACTTGCGGGCGGCGAATCGTACTTGCGGCTTCGTTTATTGTTGATTACGGTTTTATTTTGAAGAAAAGAACGAACCCTTTTGCGCTTAAATTTGTGACCCGTTTTGAAATGGTAAGCCCAAAAAATAAAGTGAAGCACAAACGTTGAACATTTGCTAACTTTCTTTTGTCAAAAAACAGCTCTAAGTCACACGAACACGCACGGAACCAAAGACAGGCCAGAAGTACGAAAATTAGACAAATGTGTGTACTACCCACCATTCCCATGCTCGCTGAAGCGCCGTGCGTTGCAGCACCCATTGACACTAGCGCCAGAGTTCCCTCTAGTAAGTATTGTAGAAAACTCTTTGGCCGGAAAGGATGGGGAATAGATTTGGGTGGCGAAGGCTACGCGGAGGAGTGGCAAGGGTTTCGAGCTCGCCTCCTCTCATCCTCGTTTCGCGCCCGGCTTCAAAAAACCCGTTTTCTCCACTCGTGATGAACCGATTCAAATAATTTTCAATGTGGTAAAATGTTCCTCGTCGGACACCCAACAACTTCCACGGTCTACGACTAAAATTTCGTATGTGGCCTGGTGAGTGGCCTTTTAATGCGTACTACTAACGCAAGCTTGTACGTATACTTTTATAAATTTTGTCTTTTGCCTAAAGAATCAAACAGTATTTCAGTACTAATGAATAAATAGTTGACCGTGTACATTAACACATGGTCACGTGACAGGATATTCATGATAGTTTATGTTTTTGCAACCAGAGACGCCACAGGCCATTTTTTAGCGATTTTCAATGAAGAAATCAAAATAAAATGTACCTCTCGCGAAATAAAAAGGGTTGGTTTGAGTCACTATAAGGGACAATCTTTCCATCCGTGCAGTCATCTCTTTCATGTTCTGGGCAGTTGTCGGTCCCTCTATAGGATGGTGGCGAAGATATCATTGTTTCTAATAGTCTCCCTCTCTGTGCACCTGTATTTCTGTATGTTTGTATACCTACGGGCGCAATTTTTTTTCTTTGTGTGTGTGTGTGATCACATCTGTGCGCGAAATTTTCCAGGCATGGAAGCTTTGCTTAACAAAACAGACATGAAAACATACAATTTTTTTTAGTCAAGTGTGATTTTCACTCTCCTCCTGACGTTTCTTTCTTTTCTGTTTTTCGCCCTTTGTTCAGGGAAATCTCCTGTTCGCTGGTGTAGTCCTCGACGCTCAGAATAAGGTTGACGTATCCAATGGTGAGCATGACATTTTGACGCTGGTCATCTGCTTGTCTTAATGTGTTTTTTTTTTCATTTCTACAATATAAGGTATATATAAACTCCGCTAGAGCACGGGCTCGCTGAACGAGCGCCCGATAGACCTCGGGGATGACGTCGCGAAGGGCGCCTTCTCACACCTCTTGATTATGGGTGGGAGAAAAGTAGGCCACCGTGCCCTTTAAAGGTGACGTTAAACGTCGTGGGGATAGCGCCACATCCGTGACATGCGCATGGTACGCCTTTAGCGACTGACGCGGCTTTTTCAGCGCTCCAGTCATACGTTCACTTTGACCAAGCAACAGTGTCACGTGAAGACGTGATCGTTCGAAGTCACGTGACGTAGCCCCGCCGCGGTGGTCTAGTGGCTAAGGTACTCGGCTGCGGATCCGCAGGTCGCGGGTTGGTATCCCGGCTGCGGCGGCTGCATTTCCGATGGAGGCGGAAATGTTGTAGCCCCGTGTGCTCAGATTTGGGTGCACGTTAAAGAACACCAGGTGGTCGAAATTTCCGGATCCCTCCACTACGGCGTGGAGGGATCCGGGATTGAACACCGACGGTCGTTTTTCGGGCTTGATGAGGTAACTGAGGCTCGTACTTTAGTGACCTTCCCTATACCTTTTTTTAAAATTCATAATCTGCTTGTTGCATTGGGTTACAAAGGACCAGCGGTTTGCAACTTGGCATTCTTTTTCCGAACAAGCCAAGTGTTATAGCAATGAGAACAGTTACGCCGAACGATCCATACTAAAAGATGCGATCTATATATAGCTTCGAGACTTAGAAGGGACACATCAGGGGTAAATAGCTTTTAGAAGGTCTTGGCGACAAATTTTAATGTTTGAATCGCGTGCGTCCCAGAGAAAGTGACCGAAAACTTCAGCACAATGGGTTCAGCGAAGAATACGGTGCTGTAATTTTTATCGTTCTCGAACCGGACGCGGTCGACTTTCGGGACGGAATAAGCTGCGTTTTGCGTGGCCAGGGTAGGCAATGCACACGCGATTCTCGCTCGCTTTTCCCCGAACGCCAATTCGCCCTCTAGAGAAGGAAGGAAACGAAAACATTGGCCCCATATCTGCATGTTTCACTGCAAATGTAGTCGAAAGACAATAGTCTTGCGTCTGGAGAAAGTGAACAAAACGTTAATTTGATGATAGTTATAGCGAGAGAACAAAACGATGACACAGAGACAACACAGAGACGTGAGAACAAAACACAGAGATGCAGAGACGCGAGAACAAAACGACGCGCTATAACTATCGTCATGCCATACCAACTAGCCCAAGCTGCCACAATTCTAAGTTCATTTGATGTTCCGTGCGAGAAAAATCAGTGAATGGTACTCTGGAGGCGCTGCGTGAGTGCCTCGATGCGTGCAGCGGAGGCAAACGAGTGCATCTCCTTATATATCATATCAATAAAAAAAAAGCATCGAGGCGCGTCACACGTGAAACATCAGCGCCATCTGGCAGTTATCTTGGAAAACGAAGTTCGCGGCGTGCGCGCTCGTCTCGGAGGCGATAAGGTGAAGAACGCAAGGACGGGTAGGTGCCACCACCGTGTTGTCTTAGCTATAGAGTTACTGTATATGTTACCTTGGTAGCATATAGAGTAACTCTATATGCTACCAAGGTAACGTATACAGTAACTCTATACAGAAAAGGCAAAGCGTAGGAAACGCTTGCCTTTTCGTGCAAGCGTTGCATTTTCAGCGCAGCATGATTAACGATACGGTTCTTGAAATCACTTATGTTTGCTTTCTTTATGTATAAAGACACACATACAGAATATTGACGTGTTGTTACGGTGCCTCAGATATGCCCAATAATTGCTTTTTGATTGACAATCTCTTAAATATGAACACTGAAACTTTAGCAATATTGGTGGGCGTGGCAGACGCGGTTTGCCGTTTTAGATATCGTTGGGGATCGTTACGGCGGACAGACAGACAGACAGACAGAGAGACCAAAATTTTTGCGTCGAAGGTCCCCAAGAAATACTATCGTCTTTAAATAACAAGCATTTGGGGAATACTTCTGGAAGGCAAAAGTCTTCCGGAATTTGCTCTCGCTTTTTTAATAAATCGGCTCTCGCCACTTTACCATAAAGAAAACCATACACGCTAATAGCGCACATGATGTTCGTGACCGGCAAGTGCCAGGCTCATTGTGATAATGCAGTGGAAGGAACGCAAGATGGATCATAGAAATACTTGTGTGGCACAAAATGACGCCCTTTTTTACTCTATCCCATTTCAGAGTCGCACCTTTCCCTGCATTATCGCCGCCGTGTCCGGCACTCACGAACGACGGGCGTGCTATCAGCGTGACACGGCATTCTTGATGGGAAAGTGGCCGGAGCCGCGTTTTCAAAAAAAAAAAAAAGCCAGTGCACTCTGAAAAAAAAGCGAGCAAAAAGGGTGTCTTTTTGTCCCACAACAATAATCGTCATCTATGTTGCGTTCCATCCTTTCGCTATCGCCCCGCGCCCGGTAAATTCCGGTCACGATCGACATGCCCGTTATCAGGCTTACATTGCATTCTCGATATGAAAGTGGACAGCGCCGAGTTTTCAAGAAAGGAAGCGCACGCAAGCCTAATGACGAATATTGTTGTGGGACAAAAAGACGCTCTTTTTACCCGATATTTTTTTTTAGAGTGTAGGACAGACGACGACTATCATTCGTTGACGCCCTGTTCTCTCGAGTGCGGTGACAGGGTCCGCACCGCACGCAGAGAACTCTGGTCTGTGTCAGGTTTTTGTTTTGTTTTTTTCATTTACTTATGCGGATTTAGCTGCGGCTCATGTTCGGGCTTCGCGATAAGCTCCGAAGCTGTGGCGGTGCAGGCACGGGTCGCCTGTGCGAGCTGGAAGAAGATCCGAATGGCGCGAGCGAGAAGGCCACAACGTTCGCGGAGTACAACAAGACGCTGACGCAAAAGTGCGACCAAGGTCAGCCGGGACATT
This sequence comes from Rhipicephalus annulatus, assembly GCA_013436015.1. Classification (NCBI taxonomy): domain Eukaryota; kingdom Metazoa; phylum Arthropoda; class Arachnida; order Ixodida; family Ixodidae; genus Rhipicephalus; species Rhipicephalus annulatus. Next base: position 16,402 of record WOVY01006163.1, on the reverse strand, counting down.
TCACCTGGACGCCCGACAAGAACACGCCCAACGTCGTCTACTATCAGGTATGCGTGGTACCTGCTATTTTTTCACACTTTTTTGAAACCACCACGTTGGTGGACTACATATATATAGTAGTTAACAATGTTTGCGACGTCGCGTTAATGTTATCGTTGCATCTCCTGCAAGTTCCTTTCTTGGCACACAGAGGTCATGTGACCTCACCATTCTTATAATGAATAAAATTTAGCGCAATCTGATTATGGCTGTATTTACGTCGTAAATGGCGCCGTGTTGGTGAAACAGTACGTCACGAAGCTGTGTCTATGACGTCACCTGCAATCTATCTACTATTAGTAAAGTGCGCGAGCACGTCAGTATTGTTATCGCTCGATTTACTCAATGTGAACTGAAATGCTAATTTACTCAATGTGATTTACTCAATGTCATCAGGCAATTGGCTTGCTACGTAGCTGATCACTGCAAACTATGTGGTTGCGCGTCAAGCAAAAGTTTTCAATGACACTCAATTTTTGTGAGGCCAACGACAACGTGCGGTTTAATAGGACGGATGAAGGAAAACCGAGTCACAGGCGCTTGAATGGCTAAAGGCGTAAAGAACATGCGAGCGCACATGAAAGATGCAGTGACAAGGAAGAAGGGGGGTGGGGTGTTGCCTGACTTATTGTTACTCTTGTCTCCTCATCTTGAAGTTTTGTGGACTCCCGCCTGTGTTGAACTACCGTGCGATCAGCCCTTCCTGTCTTTCTTTTGGTACGTTTGAGTTCACGTCATTGGACGCCCTATTCTTGAGGTGCCTCATGACGAAAGAAATGAGTGGCCATCGGCTTCAACACGAATGGTCTTAAGAGACGTGTGACATCACACGAGATTCTGAAACGGGTCTTACTATGTGCGAAAGTGTCACTTCATCATTACGTTGCTGGTCACCGAAATTTGCGATACCATGATGACATGTACGACGAAATAATCACCTTACATCGTCTGTTCTTCAAAAGAGTGCTGGTCCCTAAGCCAGTGAAACACCCGGGCAAAAAAGTTCAAAGAATTTCCAAGAATTTGAACAATTTTAGAAGCTTGTCTCCCCCCCCCCCTTTTTACCATCTATGACTATCTCCAAGTGAGGAGCTGTAAGCTTTGCAAGGGGGGCGAGAGAAAAGTGCATTTTGCTGAGAAGGAGAAGACGGCTTTCGCGTTCGAGTCTGCTAAGGCGAATGCAGTCGGGACTCGTGATATTTGCTACTCATGAGCCCTATGGGGCTTTCACCTTAAAGAAACACTAGAGGCAAATGTTAAGTCGACGTTGATCGCTGAAATAGCCGTCCAGAAACCTCGTAGTGCTAATTTTGTGCCAAGAAAGTGCTTATTTTGAAATAAAATCACGTTTTAGTGGTCTGCATCGCGTTCGTACTCTTCAAATCACCCGCGCCTGATAGCAAACTGTTAGACGTCACTGCTTACGTGAGTAACATTGCCCACCGTTAGTACGCGGTCGCCAACACCCGCAGCAGCCGAGCGAAAGTAGCGGGAGCCACAGTAGCAACAACGGCAGTTGAAAACTTTCTGTGATCTCGGAGGCCATCATTTTGCTTGCTTGGTTCAACTGGGCAGCACCAGATGGCAGCACCTATCGCCCTATCCAGCCAAAAACAGAACTTTCCATTTACTAGCGCCATTTCTCGTATTAACTACATGCCGTACGTTTTTCTATAAATCAAACAAACAGACAAGCAGCATTTTATTACGTTTCTTGATGCACAGAAACTTATCTTTATTGATGGTTGGATTACTAGTGGTTAATTATAGGGGGCACACAAGCCATGGAGATAATTTTGCAAATGTCCCACTCATGACACACGTCGTATGATACATTTAGCCTAATTTTTTGGTAAGTTAGACATTATGTTGATAATACTGCTTTTTTAGACGTTGTCATACATTGAGCTCTCACTAGTCATAAACCGTCATTTCGCCCCTACTGTCCCTTTAAATAAACTCCCGCATGCAATTTCTCACAAGCACGTCCACGGTGACTTGTCACTGCACTGCGCGCGCAGTGTTTCACACACTACTATCTGGGCTGGAAGATATCGGTGACCGATCCCGGTGAAGAGGACAAGCCCCTGGGCACGGGCGGCACGGAGGGAGACCATCCTGGCGCCGACGGGGGCCGAGCCACCAGGACTATTCTGGTGTCGCCGCCATTACTGCTGCTCTTCATCGGTTGTGCCCTCGCGCGATTTCCCTGACTTTTGTCTGTTTAACGTTCTTCGTTCAGTTCTTGCGTTTTTTTATAACATTATTTTGTCATATGTGCTGCGATTAATAGACTTACGCACGAGTTGCTCTGTGTGATGTTCTATCCGGTATGATGCGGTGTCTGTGCCCCACGAAACAATATAATTTAGGCAACGTGTCCACCACTTCGAGTTCTTTGCCTGAAGCCTCGATAATAGCACAGCTTTTAATGAATAGAGGCCGAAGGAGTTCGCAGCCATAATGCTCTTTGAGTGTGCTCACTTTGGGCCAAACAGTAGGTATACCTACTAGAATAGGATATGACGCTCAGTGCCGGCGTCTTGCATTTGACGGCCAGCAACGTACCTACGCGATGGACAATAATTATGAGATGCAACAAAAATTATGTTCGGTAGACGTGTTCTTTAGACTTTTAAAGTTGGAAGGCGTAGTGATAATTCGCTCTTCGTCGAATCTGTGAGTATTTTTTGCTGTCAGTCAAGACAGTCCAACAGCCATCCTATGTGCGGTAAGCCTAAGAGCTCTCAAATCCACAACTCACCTTAAAAGACATGTGCTAGTTTTCCAGTATCTCTTCGTCGCGTGTGTGAGGTATGACAAAGCAATAGCAACTGTGCCGCCAATTTTAACCATTGCTCAGAAACCGCGTTAGTTTGGTCTTGGCCGATAACCGTCACTTTAGTGGGTGCCATCAGGTACGCTTCACGCGAGGCTTTTTTGTGCGGGCTTCTGGGCTCGCACCGAATCCGAGAAATAGCCTTCATATGTGCGATGCAAAACCCAAACGCTGTCAGCGTGTCGCGCATGCGCAATGACCTCGACGCCTTTTATTGTGGGCCCCAAAACGCTTGAGGCCGCTTATTGTAACAGGCTGTTGTTTTATGCAGAGTGCGTGTTTTGTCTGTCTTCTTGCAGCAGCGCAGGAGTGATGAAAGGGTTATAACATGGTTGTACCCAAGTTCCGAGCTTGAGTGCGAGACGGAAAATACTTAGCATTTAGCACGCAACAACTCTTTTTTTACGTGGATAGATCATAATGAGACAACCTTTAGTTCGAGGCACGTGAGTTAAGAATATGTTTTAACGTGTTCTTTATTATTAATTGTTTTTTTTTACTTTTCTCAATACAAAACAATGCACTAGGATTGTCGAAAGAGACTCGCCAAAAACGTCGAAGTGATGACAGGTAGGGAAATAGCGACGTTACCATAGTGTTCTCTTTTGCTAGATAACCATAACACCGTGAATTTTGTCAGCTTACACTCATGTCTAATATATCTGATTGCCACAAATAAACCAAGTTATGTTATGTCGTGATGTTCCTGTTGACCAGCTATGTGTTTCTTTTTTTGTTTCTGCTTTTGCCTGATAAATTTTATAGCCCAAAATAAACTGAATTCTCTTGTGGAGGAGCCGTATAGACAATATGGAGCAAATAGCGAGTGTTTTTTTTTTGCTTGATCTTAAATTGATTTTCATTTTGAAACAGCGCAGAATACGAAACACATGGAAGGCTGAACAACGCGAACGCTCTTCTTCGGCCTGTTTTTTTTTAACTAATCGGTTGTGTATCACATTCAAATTAATCCACAAGAAAACGTATCGATGACCTTGAAGAGCTTGTGTTAAACACAGCTCACAGGGTTTCATATCCTCACGCCACCGCCGGGACTTAACAAGACCACGACCGTGCTTATAGAGGGACAAAACTTCTGCTATCAACAGAAGTTTATTTCCTTGAACGCATCTTCTATACAACCGCAGAACACCATATCCCGCACGCTCTAGCAATGAATTTCATAGATGAATAAGTGTTTTGCCAGATAAGGTAACAGACGGCTTCACTGAAGTACAAATGACCTAATCTCGCAAGGTTTTCAGCGTCTATAATTTCTATTGTCAAATTATCATACATAGATCAAACGGCTGTATACATGTTACAAACAGGTTGGCAGCCGCATGTACTACAATAATCGCAATCGATCCGTCCAGGGGCGTAGCCAGGAGATGGCATTCTGGACCCGTGCCCCGACCCCCAGAATGTCTTTTTTCGTTATGCAAGCAAAATAAATCATTTGGCTGCCCGCCCCGCCCCCCTTTTAATCAATGAGGTGCCCCCCCTTCACACATTTCTGCATGCAACCCTGCATCCACCACACATATTTTCACATTGCTGTTCTTTCTCTAAGCTTGTCAACAATACACCTTCCTATCTGGCCCGTATATTCTTACCAGAAAATTAAAAGGAAACCTGTAAGCAACATTACATTCCCAATAAGCTTGAGTTACTTTTTGCCCTCTGTGAGTCATAATTTCCACGTTTAGTCGGTGTGCACTGTCCACGCAATTCTACAGTTTTGATTATTTTGAGAATCTGGCTCAAAAGCGTTGGCTGAAATCGTGGGAGGGTATAGGGTCGGGGGGAGGGGGGTCTGAACTTTCCTTCATTGTAATGAGGCCGGAAGGGAGCTTAAGTTGGGCTTCAGAACTTCGTATGCTTGAATTACTTGACAGATAACTACAGCGCATTTAATTTTTTTCAAAGGCTGATTAATTTTTTGCGTGTACCTATGCTCAGTACCTGTCAGCTGCGTGAGACAGGAAATTGCAAAGCCGCCCAACCATTTTTTTAGAAGACTGAATAGGACAACACAATTACTCGATCTGGGACACCGTGCTCTTTCGTTAAGCTTTATTTCGAAGCATATGATTTCATTTATACGCAAATAAGAACGAAACCCGCATTTAAAAAACAAAATGGCCGCCATGGTGCGACTTGTGTCCTCCCTTGCGTTTTTTTTCCGGATTTACGCCACTGCTCGGAAGTACACTACAAACCAGCATACACCCTTAAGGGTGCTTTTTGTGTCTCCAGTTTACACCCTTATCGTAGGGGGGTTACACTTTGAAAAAAGAGCGAGTAAAAAGGGTGTCTTTGTCCCACAACAATAATCGTCATCTATATTGCTTTCCATCCTTTCGCTATCGCCCCGCGCCCGGTACATTCCCATCACGATCGACATGCCCATTATCAGGTTTACATTGCCTTCTCGCTAGGAAAGTGGCCAGCGCCGAGGTTTCAAGAAAGGAAGCGCACGCAAGCCTGATGACGATTATTGTTGTGGGACAAAAAGACACCCTTTTTACTCAATATTTTTAGAGTGTAGTTAGAGACACGGAAAGCACCCTAAAGGGTGCAAACTGTTGTAACGTTTGGCATTCAGCGAGGAAATATAAACTATAGCCTCTATTTGCTCGCTGGTTGCGGACTGACGTTACCGTTCACGGTCCTTTAAGAAGATCACGATGGTAATGTTCAACCTCGTCCCACTTATCCGCTCTCACGCACCCGTACGACGTTCATTCTACGATCATACACGCTCGAGCAGCAGCATCGCCGCAGGGTGCCGCCCATTGTTCGCTGCATCACGCTCGTTTTGACGCCGTCTCGCCGCGCTGCCAGCCATTGTGGCCGCCGCATCCTACACGAACGTCGAGGAGTCGGGTCGATGATCTTTGTTGCACGACCTCTCGATGCACTTTCGCCGTACGTACGCCGCTCTTTGCGATGTTTACACTCGAAAACAGGATCGCCAAATAACAGAAATTGTTCTCTTACCACTTCACTTTTCAGACTGCCTGCCTGCCTGCCTGCCTGCCTGCCTGCCTGCCTGTCTGCTGCCTGTCTGTCTGTCTGTCTGTCTGTCTGTCTGTCTGTCTGTCTGTCTGTCTGTCTGTCTGTCTGTCTGTCTGCGTGTCTGCCTGTCTGTCTGCCTGTCTGTCTGCCTGTCTGTCTGCCTGTCTGTCTGTCTGTCTGTCTGTCTGTCTGTCTGTATGTCTGTGTGTGTGTGCGTGTGTGCGTGTGTGCGTGTGTCACAGAACGAGCGCTAAAAACGGGCGCGCCGCCAAATTCTTGCGATAACGGGCGGGAGAAACGCCGCGAGGACAAAAGAAAAAAAAAGAAGAAAGCAAACGTCCAAGGCTCCCCGGGCGCGCGCTCTCCCCTTGGAAGCGTGGCTTCGCCGACGAACCTCCTCACCCCACATCGGCGGCCCAGCAAGCCCGCGATTTTTCTAGAACGAAAGGGGCGTGGTCATACCGAGTTGAGTCATCGGCCGGGGAGGGCATTCCAACTGTCTCGCCCTCTTCCCAGCCTTCGCTGTGTATCGCGCCGACGAAATGACGAGAACCGTCTGGAACGTCGCGCGCAAGGTATTTAACCGAGCAGCCGAGATGAGAGATCAGGAGGAGACGGAAGTGAGCGCCAGAGCGCGTAGGGATTCCGCCGTGTAGTCGGCGAAGGTTTTGGTCCGTAGGGACGAAGCCGGAGATGAAGAGGATTTCCACCTGAGGGGTGAAGGCTCGAGCTACAGGCAAGAGCGTGTGTTTACCGCTATCGAGCGAAGACGCGTGGCAACAGCTGCGGGTGTGAAGCCGACGTGTTCCGGCGAAGAAGTTGAAGTTTGAGAGTGGCCAATTGAAGACGCGAGGTTTCTTGGAAGAGAAACTTCAGGGGGCAGCGGAACGACAACAACGCTGGACTTTGAGAGAGTGATTCTCGGAAGAGTATCATTCAGACTTTTGTTCCAAGGACTTTGGACTGAATAGGGTTTCTATCTCTTTAGTCTTTAAGTGTCTTGGTTGTTCGATGCATGTGACTGCATTGTAGTGTGTATTGTTGTCTGTGTCCGTTGTTTCGAGTGTGGCTGATTGTACTGTGTAGTACGTTGTTTGATTGGTGACATATTGTCCTCAGCTATTGTGGAGTGAGCATATTCGTGTATTGTTTTCTGATCTGCCATTATTGAGAATATAATTTTGCTTGTTTATCAACTCTCGGCTCTGACTTGTTCTTTGGGCCACAACCGGCGTCTGCTGGCGCGCCAATAAGGACCACTTCTAAAATTGTCCACGCTTTCGTGGTGCGGTTCGGGGGGCCGATACTTCGGCTCTTGGAATGAGCCCGGCGATCGCCTCCCTAATAACGGGACCTATGTGTGACAGCGTGTGTGCGTGCGTGCGTGCGTGTGTGCGTGCGTGCGTGCGTGTGTGTGTGTGTGTGTGTGTGTGTGTGTGTGTGTGTGTGTGTGTGTGTGTGTGTGTGAGTGTGTGCGTGTGTGTGTGCATGAGTGCGTGAGTGTGTGCGTGCGTGTCCTAACAAAATTAATTTATTAAACTATTATGCACTTGCGTTTTTTTTACTTTGCCCGACTGACAAACTGAATGAGGTCGTGTGCGAACATCACATTTGTGTCCCACGCGTTTTAGGAAATGCCTGCCGAAAATGCGTATTAAAGCAATGGCGTTAAGGAGCTCGTCTCGCAGAAATTTCGGCTACGGTGTGGACGTCATTGGTTCTGAGCGAAACATCATCATCTTGTCCGGGCCAAACAATCGAATAAGAGTCAATTAGAATAATAAAAAAATTTCGAGTGGGAATCGAATCAAGGCCGTCTGCTTGGAAAGTTCTGCCACGATATTTTTTTTTCAAAATACTTCGAACTATGAATGACGTGTAGTGAAAGACGTCTCCTTAACGCATGTTATTACTGCGTGGTAGGAGCCTACAGAATCACCCCATGCGTCAAAACATATGAATTGAGCAAAAAAAGAATGTTTTAAATTACACTACACGCCTCTCAGGTATATTTAGACATCAGCTGCAAAACCAACAACATGAGCAGTTGCGTAGGTTCGCGTAATGCTTAGTTGGATCGCGTGACGCGCAGCAGCCCTTCGCTTATTCGCGGGAAGAAGAAATGTGACCAAGTGAGCACTTAACAACTGTGCTTGTAGTAGACGTTCTATTACAACTTGAAACCACCATTGGTACCCGCACAGTCGTTCGCTTCCCTACGGCATGGTTGACGCGAGCACCTAGACTCAAGCCAGGCCAGTAATTGAAAAGACGATGAGCAACGCGTTCTACTCGCAAAGGCTATGCTCAAGTACCCACCCATTTATTAACTGTCAAAAACAACCACTTCGATAGCGACTATTGGCTATAGCCAGTGGATGGTTACTTGGTTCAACCAACTAACGTTGTTCAGCAATGCTACAGAAAGTCGAATGGCGCCGTATCACCGTGCTCGCTTTGCCTTTAAAGTCGTCTGGAACTCGGGCGTAGTAAACAATTAGCGCAATCTAGTCCAACGCCAGCCAGCGTTTCATTTATGAAATATTATTCATGAGCTCGTATCTCTTGTACGTACATACTGCGGTGTGCGAGACGTATTTAGACAATATCACAGCGAAATCTGTTACGAGATCGCAATGGAAACGGCAGTGGGTATAGTACCGCCAGCGCCAGTGTCCCTAACTAAACTGTCACGCCAAATTAGAAAAAAAGCAGGAAACAAACGAAAATTTTCAATAACGTCAGCCAATAGGCCGGCGACGCAGCGGAGACACTTGGTCTTTCTGTTCCGGCGTGGAAGCGGCCCGCAACGGGCTCAAACACGTTCCGAAGGGCCTAGCATCCACCGGCCACTCTTACTGACTACCATCATCAATCACGAATGACCACCTCTTACAGCGGGTATAAGGTGCGGTACCCGCAACTGCGCTTCTCATGCAAGATCAACAGATGGACTCAACATGGACGACAGGTAATGCCTGTGGTGGCTGTTATTCTTCGCTGCCACCCATCTATCCATTCGTAAAGCAGCTGCTGTCTACTGCCAGCCATGATTGTGGTGACAGTGAGGGTGGTTGAGACCCGTATTATATTACTGTGAAAACGATATTAATATCGCAACAAGAGCCGATTTGGGCGCGTAGTTATACGGCGCCGCCGTCACTGGTATTCGTAACCGCTATACCCTCTCGTGAGAAATAAGAAAAAAAAATATGCAACTAGAAAATTGCTAGGAATGCACGAGATTCGAATCTGAGGCTGGGTTCTTGCTAGTTGTTGCAACAACATTATGTAAGCAGTAAGCGCACGAATACAGGAACACGAAGAAGAAGATGAGGAGGACGATGCCTTGAATATGGCTTACTGTTTTCATAATGCGATTTGAACCCGCGACATCGTTAGGAACATCAGTAGAGTATTCTACCACAGAGCCCCGCTGGTTCACGAAACTCCTTCGCGTAAACGCCATATATACAGCTGTCATGTCGGTCTATATAGGAACTGTGTAATATAGCGTCGTAGAAGGGTAAAACATAACAAGGCGCCACACAACGCGAATCACGCAACGAGTGGGTCGTTGAGTGCTTCCAACCCATTATGGAAGAACCAGCCACAATTGTCATTAGCCACAGCGCAAACAAAGTGCGCCTATAATATCTTACATCCGTGAAGAGGTTAACTCGCACATCCGCAAACTAACGAATAGTGCCATTGGGTGCTTCCCTACTTCCTGAAAGTTACGATCGTTTATGGCCTAGCGGGTACCTTGCACGCGTGTACTTGTATTGATAGCCCGCGGACGCTGTTCTGTAGCTTATGCAGTGTCTGTGCTGAGTGTTATGCGGAAGCCTGGCAATTATTTTTTTAGAGGAAACATGGCAGCGATGCTTCTACGCATGTTCCCGAATGAAAAAGAATTCCTACAATTCAGATTACTTCGTACTCTACTATGGCAGAGCAGCAAGTCGTTGACTTAAGAAAAGGTGTCTAACGATTACGATTACGAGCGGAAACCTGGAGACTTACAAAGAGGGTTCAGCTTAAGTTGAGGACGACGCAGCGAGCGATGGAAAGGGTAGGTGTAACCTTAAGAGACAAGAAGAGAGCAGAGTGGATTAGGGAACAAACGGGGGTTAAGGATATCATAGTTGAAATCAAAAAGAGGAGATGGATATGGGCCGGGCATGTAGCGCGTAGACAGGATACCCGCTGGTCATTAAGGGTAACTAACTGGATTCCCAGAGAAGGCAAGCGAGTTAAGGGGAGACAGAAGGTTAGGTGGGCGGATGAGATTAAGAAGTTTGCGGGTATAAATTGGCAGCTGCAAGTACATTACCGGGTCAACTGGTGGAACATGGGAGAGGCCTTTTCCCTGCAGTGGACGTAGTCAGGATGATGCTGATTATGATGCTGATTATGATGATGATGATGATCATATATATTAAAATAGTCTCTTATTTATCGAACCAACAGCCAGTTTGAGTGAATCAGTGCTTTGAATTTAGCAAGTGATGAGGATCAAGCAATACTTCATACGGCTTTTGCCTGGTTTTCGTGCTTTCATTTGCGTTGATTTATGACTGTGGTGCTGTATATAGCGCGTTTAAATTCCGGTTGGTCATGCCATGTAGTCTCCCAGTCTTTTGATTGATTTATTGATTGATTTGTGAGGTTTACCGTCCCAAGACCGCCGTATGATTACGAGAGACGCCGTAGTGGAGTGCTCCGGAAATTTTGAGCACCTGGGGTTCTTTAACGTGCACCCAAATTTCAGCACACGGGCCTACAGCATTTTCGCTTCCATCTAAAATGCAGCCGCCGCAGGACGGGATTTGATCCCGCGAGTGTGTGTGTATATATATATATATATACATATATATATATATATATATATATATATATATATATATATAATTGCAGGGAATAAATTCTTGGACGCCGGTAAATAGTATGAATAAAATTCTGATTAGTATGATTCTGACGAAGGCCGGTCCCACGGCCGAAACGTAAAGAAACCTTTTCGTTTTTCGACGTGTGTCTTCTTTTTATTCATATATATATATATATATATATATATATATATATATATATATATATATATATATATATATATATATATAGTCTAGTAGATCCTCCGTGAGCGGTCACAACGTGGTTTATTTCGACGTTTCGGCCTAGAGTCTGGCCTTCATCAGGAATAAAAATACAGTTTGTTGGTGCTCAGCTTTATACAATCTCAAATCAGAGGGCAAGGAAAGAGGGAAAAAAAGGGGAATAAAAAAAGAAAAGAAAAGGAAAGAAAAAAGAAAAAAGAGAAAAATATACGGTGGACGCCCCTCGGGCCCCCTTTTACTTTTCCCTCCACTTCCCCCCCCCATCTCTCTCCCCCCTCTCCCCTTCACCTTTCTGATGTCAGTGGTCTGTGTATGTTTCCGTTCACTAGCGCATTCCTCCCGATCAGACGGCCCCTCCTGGCACTGGCGGTTCGGTGTGGGGCAAAGAAGAGCTTTTCAGGAAGTCCTAAGCATTTAACTACTCGGGGTCGCGTAAACAATTCGTGGTAGAAGGACGGGGGCCGCGTATTGTGGCAGAGGCTGGTCAGTGGGCATTTTAGGAAGTTCTAAGCCTTTAACTACTCCGTGCACTGTCAACAGTTCGTCGTAAAAATAGGGGTGCCCCGTATTGCGGTAGGCTGTGCAATCGCGTGCAATGTAAATTCCTTGCCCGCTTCTAAATTACGCGTGTCGTGGGGGCCTCCCGGCTGCGCACATGGTTGCTGTTGGGCATGTCGTGCATGACACAATTGATTGGGTAGTTAAAAAAAAAAACTGAAAACAGACGACAGCTGCACTTAGGAAGAGTAATTACACTTGGAATTGTTTTGGGTTGTCCAGTGCCCTTCGCAGCTGCAGTGCCGTGAACTCAGTTACTATTTTCATTGTTGCCGTTATTGTTTTCTAATGCTTTAATTGCTGCAAGTGTACCAGGATTCTCATTTATTCCTCTATCGAGGGTGTTAAATCGGTGGATAAGGTATGACTCTCGTTGTTCACGTTCTCGATTTGATTTAAATCCCGTCTCTAAGAGCGTTACTGATAGTTTGTCGAATGCATGGTCGGGAAGATTGAGATGTTTTGATAGAGGTAGACTTGGGGCTGATTTCGCATGGGCTCTGTGATTATTGAAGCGAATCCTAAATGGTGTTTCTGTTTGTCCGATGTACTGCATACCGCACACGTTGCATTCGAGTAGGTACACCACATTAGAGGAATCGCATGTTAGGTTTCCTCGTATATTAATCGAAAACTTGGATTGCGTGCTGGTTGCTTTGTCTGTTTCTCGCATCGCCTTACATACAAGACATCGTGGCTTTAAGCAAGGGCGGCATGAATTATTGGGGGGTGATGTGTTTATTTGGGAGTGGACAAGGGTGTCTTTGAGGTTACGTGGTCGTCGGTAAACGACGCCTGGAGCGGATGGGAATGCGCGTTTCAGACGTTCACTTTGTTCCAGAATGTTGTAATGTCGTTTAAGGATTTTGTGTACATTGGGGAAGTTTGTGCTGTAAGTCAAGCAGAGGTTTGTTCGTTGTGGGTCTTCTCGTGGTGGTCGCTTCATAAGTAAGTCTTCACGCTTTAGTTTTCTCGCTTTTTGAACAGCGTCATTAATTACATGTGGGGGGTATTTTTGTTGCTCGAGCATAAGTTTTAGCCTCTGTGAGCTCGTGTCAAAGTCCAGCGTCTCTAGAGCAGATTCGCTTAAACCGGTGAGCCTGGCTGTATGGAATACTGTTTTTACAGTGGCGTGGGTGATCGCTTTGGTAATGAAGGTATTGTTGTCGATCCGTTGGTTTGCGATATAGGGTTGTAGAGAGGCTTCTCTTCTTCTATCGTTATGGTAACATCAAGAAAGTTTACGGTAACTTGCGAGTATGTGTGTGTGAAGTGTATGTTCGGATGTACAGCATTGTAAGTGTCTATAAAGTTGAGAAGTTCGTCCTCGCTGTGGGTCCAAATAAGAAAGATGTCGTCTATGTATCTTCTGTATAACATTGGTTTCAAGGAACTTTGTGCAAGAAATTCAGATTCTAACTTTCCCATAAATATGTTGGCATAATTAGGTGCCATTTTGGTGCCCATAGCGGTCCCGCTGATTTGTCGAAAATACTCTTGGTTAAACTCGAATGAATTTAATTCGAGGACCATCCTCGCCAATTTTGCAATGGCAGAGAAATCGGGGGTGTTAGATTGTCTATGGTTTGTGTACATGTGTTGTAATGCAGCTATGCCGTCATCGTGAGGAATATTTGTATATAATGAAGAGACATCAAGAGTAACCAAGTACGAGTTTTTCGGCACACAGATACCCGCAATGTCTCGAAGAAAATGCGTGGTGTCTTTTATGTACGACGCGAGGGTGCATGGAATGTGGCTTATTAGTTTGTCCACGTACCCTGATATGGGTTCAGTTATTGTACCGATGCCTGATATGATTGGTCGACCTGGGTTACCAGGTTTCTGAATTTTGGGAGGATGTAGAAGCGACCTGGACGAGGGTATGCTGCTTGCATCAGTTTGTGGTCAGTGTTGGTTATATTTTCTGCGTCCAACAGTTTCTTTAGTTCTGTTGATACGATACGTTTGTATTCGTCTGTCGGATCACCCTGGGAGGCGTTCGTAAAATCTTGAGTCGTCTAGTTGGCGGTATGCTTCTTGTAAGTAGTTGGTTGTATTCAGCACTACAATTGCTCCTCCTTTGTCAGCGGGTTTTATTGTTATGTCTGTCCTAGATGCCAAATTTTTCATACTTATTTTTTCAGATTTGGTCAAGTTTTCTCGGTTTCCTTTCTGTCTGTGGTATTCGTGAACTATATCTTTCTGTACTGCGGTGATATAAAGGTCCAAGCACTTGCCTCGATTACTGTTCGGTGTCCAATCATTTGATTTACGACGGTGAATTGTTTCGTGGTTAGAAGACCTGTCCAAGAAATATTCGCGCAACCTTAAGCTTCGAGCGAAGTTGTCGAGGTCTCGGAGTAAGTGGAATTCATCGAAAAATTTTGTGGTCGGGCAGAAGCTTAGTCCCTTAGATAGCAGTTTTACTTCGTCAGGTGACAAGCTCGTGTCCGATAAGTTTACAACCACAGTGTCACACGGTGTGTTCCTAGATGGGTGCTCGTTTGTACCATTAGTGTTTTCCTGGGTGGGGGTGTTGTAATGATAAGGCACTGTATGAAGGAACGCGGGATTGGGCACATGGTCTCTTTCGAGTTTATGAATTTTTGTGGTCATGATGGCTTGGTATTTATTCTGCTCAAATTCTGTTAATCGCGTGATTTCTTCGTTCGATAAAGTGTTGTGGCGGAGAATGGTGTCTGTCATAGCGACCAGTTTCTTTACCTGCTTGTCACTATGATTAAGAGCAATTTCTGTTAATTTAAGAGATGCCTCAAGGAGGACGTTTTTCCATGTTATTTGGTCGTGTTTATCTAGATTTGTAGCGGCTGGTGTGAGGGAGAGTGTCATACCCTTGGGGGATATTCTAGCACGAAGGTACACTTGCAATGTTGATTTATGCATTTCATGTCTAATTCGTTTGTCAGCAAGTTTTCGTATTTAAGGAAAGTGGCACTGCAACTGGGAAGTGATGAGCTGGACTTACATTTCAGAAGTCAATCTTCTTTTGGGTGCGGGGATGGCACTGATGAGGTGCGCAGGTTGTAGTTATGTCCGGCAGGCCTTCGTCGTTGTGGGGAGGATTTCGGCGTTGGGCTCCCGGCGAACGTGTTCATTGGCAGTTCTGGGGTCCGCAATAGGGGGACGCGGTTCCGTAGTTCGGCAGGCTTCCCTTTGAGGAGTGGTGTAGTGGTGCTGTCGTGTAGTGCTTTTGGTTTCGACATCTGCAATGGAGGGACGCGTGTTCGCTGTTCTGCAGACTTCCCCCCTAGTAGTGGTGCGCTGTTGATGATGGTGAGGGGGTGCTTGAGGCTCGCGGGAGTCACAGTTTCGCTGATCGTCGGGAACTCATCTGTGGTGTTGGGTGGGTGTGGGGCTCCTGGTGTATGTTGATATGCAGAAGTCTTCTCGTGGGTGTCTTGTTGTGTTGAACGTATATTCACGGGAGCTGCTGGTTGAGTCGACCACCCCGTTGTAGCTTCAAGATCTCCACGACCGAGTGCTTTCTTGAGGGTTTCGGCAATCAAAGCGACACCCATAAAACTCGGATGAAGCCCATCCGCGGCAAGAAAGCGTCTTGGTGCAACTGCTCGAATTGGTAGTCAATGTATGACACCTTGCTTGGTCTTCGGCAGTAGGCCTTGACTGTCTCGTTGAATTGACGAGCGTCCCGGTTGAAGCGGTGCACGAATTGTTCGTTCGATCGTTGCAGGTGTAGGTTGAGGTACCGGGGCAGCACGCATGAAACAACGAGCCTTTCGAGTTCCTGGCGTGTCCGAAGCGTGTTGTTCACGAGGCGGCGAAGGCGGCGTAGCGATTCCTCTAGTCCGTACGACGCCAGCTCGCTCGTACCGACGTGAAAAACGAGCGTGGTCACAGATCGTGGTATGCCAGCAAGCTCTTTCTCGATGTCGAATGTAGAGGCTCCGCGGATGGAAATGATTGCAGGTGTCGTCTTCTCATGTGGGTTGAAATGCCGATGTAAATACCTTGTTTGCGAGTTTCCGATGATGGCTGTAGTTGGTGCATGTTTAGGGAAATTCCGTGAGACCTGCTCGACTGGGGGTGCGCCTGTGGCCGGTCTTGTGTAGGCAGGCAAGGTGGTTGAGTGGCCGTAGCGTTGCATATAGTCTAGTAGATCCTCCGTGAGCGGTCACAACGTGGTTTATTTCGACGTTCGGCCTAGAGTCTGGCCGAAATATATATATATATATATATATATATATATATATATATATATATAGATATATATATATATATATCTATATATATATATATATATATATATATATATATATATATATATATATACGGTGCTGTACGTCGAAGAAGGTTCAGACGCAGCTTGGCAAAATGTGCTTTATCAGGCAGGTCTGGGCTAATGGCGAGCGGCGTGCGCGAGCTACTACTACTGCCACCGATCATCATCGTCTTCTTCATTACCAGCCGAGCGTCCGTTATTTAGATTCATTACAATATATATATATATATCCTCCGGCGCTCATGACGCATCGATATTGAAATTACCTTTCACGCTTTTACAGCTTGCGCAAGCTTAGTACAGTTTTTGGTGCATCCTCTCTTGCGCTGTCACTCTAGGAAGCTTGAATTGGAAGCGTTGAACTCTTGATTCAAGAAAACAAATGTGTGAAAAAAATGTATAAAAATACACTGGGTAATCTCTTTGTTGCCCTTATGTACTCGCACGCGGTGTTTCCTTGACACCGCCGCATGTCCCACATGCGTTTCCAACGCCACGCGCGTTCATGTAGCCATTTTATCAACGCTGCTATCACGCGCTCCGCACTGTCTTCATGCAACACCACCT
>WOVY01006162.1:0-20519 GCA_013436015.1 Rhipicephalus annulatus | reverse complement strand
AGGGTAGGGAATAACTAACTGATCCCATGACAAGGCATTATTTTTCTTTCGTCTGAGACGCCGCTAACTGATTTCTATTTAGAAACTATAGGGCTCTTCTCTGCGCATGCATTGATTCTAATTTTATAATAAAGATGACCTTCACAAGAAGTAAAGTTTAGCGTCTGTACTATATCGATCTTTGTTCACGTTTGCATTCTTAACTTTTGTGTTGCTCCTCTCGGGATCTTATCGAACCAACAAGCGCGCCTTGGCACGAAAACTATGGGAGAACTAAAATAGGGCGTCGGCAAAATTCTTGACGGGGTGTCAAACATTTGTCGTTGAAGTGCAAAGCCTTTTTGACATGATCTCGAGGCGCAGTGATGGCGCGGATTCAACAAACATTTCCGCAATTGCAGATATAATTCTTGAGGTTTATCGTCCCTAAACCACCATATGGTTACGGGAGACGCTGTAGTGTGGATCTCCGGAAGATTTGACCACCATAAGTTCCTTATTGTGCACCTGATTTTAAGTATTCAGGCTGCAGGCAGTTTAACATCAATCCAATATGCTGGCGCCGGGCCGAGATTCGATCTCGTGACCTGTGAGTCAGTATTCTAACACCATAACCACTGCATGATCGGAGTGGGCGGACTAGCAAAGTCAGCATCATAAGCAACGTTTGCCCGCTAGTTCATGTACAAAAACTTAAAGTGGCAAGTCACCATGAATAATAACTGGGTAGGTCACAACCTGAAAATAACTACAAGCTCCGCCCGCCTAATTGAGACACGTTTTCATACTCACCTGTAAGAGAGTCCAGCAAGCTGGTTTCCTTCTAAGGCGTATTTTTGTGCGCTAATGTAAATACCATGCAAGTCCAAAAGTAAAGCATAGTTGTTTCTTTTTATAATATCACTTTTGAATAAGCACTAATATCTTAATCTCGGCTATAATTTGTCAGAAAGTTAAGTTTTCTCAAAGCGATAAGTTAAAGCCAATAACACAACTTTCAATTTCATTTATTGATATGAGAACTTGAAAACGTCCCAAAACCACCATATGATAATGAGATACGCTGTTGTGGAAGGCTCCGGAAGTTTCGACCACCTGTGGTTCTTTAACGGGAACTCAAATCTGAGCAAACGGGCCTACAAAATTTCCGCCTCCATCATAAATGGAGCCGCCGCAGCTGGGATTCGATCCCGTGACCTGCGGGTCAGCAGCCGAGTACCTTAGCCACTAGACCACCGCAGCGGCGCAACTTTTAATTTGCCCTCCAACTATCTTTCAGGATGAAAAGTGCAGCATCACTGAATTTAGCGCATACAGTTGGAACTAAGCAAGTTCTCCTTGGGTATATGGTGGAAGTTGTGGGTGGAGTTTGTATTCGTTCTTTGGGGGATAACTGATGTTAAATAAAGAGATGAATGCTCTAAATATTGAGTAACTAGAACGAGAGTAATTACGGTCCAGCGTAGCGGTCAAATGTGTGTCCTGTAATTCTTTCGCTTATCAAATACAAAACTGTCAGTGAACACTCCCAACGCAATCCGTACGTTCTCTGATGCATGCCCATCAGTTCTTGTTCATTGCCACCTGGTGTTCGACGTGGCTCCATGCGACCCCTTGCGACTAATTATGCAAATCGAGAACCCTCAAGATGTTGGTCCCAAGGAAGAAATGCTACAACATACGGGTGTATAAGAGTTTGACATGTACACCTTTTCACAGGAAGGAAAAAAATGGCAGCATATCCACGGAGTGAATGATGGAGAGTGGGGCGAAGAATTCGTCCGTCCATTCGTTCTTGCTTCCGTCCATCCATGCGTCCGTCAGTGTGACCGTCCATGCGTCCATCAGCCCGTCCGTGCGTGCGTCTGTTCGTGCGTCCATCCCTGCGTTCGTCCATGCAGCCGCCCCTGCGTCCGTTCATGCATCCATCCATGCATCTGTCTATGTGTCCGTTCGTCCATCTATTCAACACTCCAAGTACCACCATCTCACATTTTTTCATCATATATTCCCCATATAGAAGCACCGCCATCCAGCGGACATTCCAAGGACTAAACGAGAGGTGGCACACGCACACTTTCTTACGGCTCGCGCTTCGGGTCCACTTCCCACCTTTAACCACCTCGAGTTCATGGTATATACTAGTTCACTGTATTCATGGCATTGCGGCCGAACGCTCGCTAAACCTTTCGAAAACCAAGGAGGTTACGCCCAGCGAGTATGACGTAGCAAACTTTTTCAGTCAGATATGATGATTATGTTTGATGTTTTATGGCGCAAGGGCCATTTCACGGCCAAAGAGCGCCAGTTCATCTTAATAAAAAAATGGACAATGATTGCGATAAGCGGCTGTATGAGGGCCATAAAATTCCTCGCGGTAAGGCGGGTAAAAAACATACAAGTAATAAAATCATGACCATGCCGTGAAAGGTGTGTGGTGTGAATAGATGACAAAAGTTGATGATAATAAAAGACGATGGTGGATATGTATGGCATTAGCACAAGTGCCTCACTCGTTAATACCCTTGCGTCCAAGGGCCGTGAGGCAAGTGCTTTCTTGTGTAACCACCGTAGCAAAAACCTCTCTGGAGAGGTCATGCTACGGGATGCCCGGGTATATGATATGAAAACTATGAATTTCTTTAAAAAACGCTAACAATGATTTGTGACTAAAAGCGGTTCCCTACCGACGAACATTGCAGGGTGTAAAGGTATATGTTGTCGGTAGGGTAATGGAAAGTGTTGTTTTCTTACAGTGTCCAATTCTTTGCACTCAATTAAAATTTGAAGGACTGTCAATGGTTCACCACATCTGTCACACAATGGTGGATCGCCACCAGACAAAAGGTGTGTGTGTGTCGTGTATGTGTGTCCTATCCTGAGTCTCGTTAGTATTACCTCTGTATAACGCGATTTCGATACGGGCAGCCAATGAACAAGGTGTGGCTTAATAACGTGTAGTTTGTTTTGTGTTTGTGTATCCCACTTGCTCTGCCAGTATACTCTGAGGTTTCGTTTGAGGGATGGTTTAAGATCGAGGGCCGGGATTGATATAGGTGTAGGGGCAGTGCTTTTGTGCATGGATGCAGCGAGCTGATCCGCCGTCACGTTGCCTTGAATCTCACGGTGCCCTGGCACCCAGCACACTACAACATGTTGTTTGAGTGTGTAAAGTGTGCATAAAATGGAGTAAAGTGAGACAAGGACTGGGTTTTTTTTGTTTTTTAAGACTGTGCAGAGCCGTTACCACACTTAGGGAGTCTGTTAAAATTACTGCTTTTTGTATTTGTAATTGTTTGATGTGTTTAGCTGCCACAAGTATCGCGTACGCTTCCGCTGTGAAGATACTTGTGCGTGGATGTAGAGGGCCAGCATCCGAAAAGGATGGGCCGACAACAGCGTAGGACACAGAGGAGTTAGTCTTGGAGGCATCTGTGAAGAACTCAGGACGTGTGTATTTGTGTTGAAGTTCCAAAAAGTATGTTCGGATGTGGGCAAGAGGTGCATGTTTTGTAACTTCTAGGAAAGACATATCGCAGTCTATAGTCTGCCACTGCCACGGTGGCGGGTATGCTACAGGAGCCATTAAATTGTGTTCAAGTGATACTGCAGTTTCTTCAGCTAGACACTTCAGGCGAACTGAGAAGGGCTGCCTCACCGAAGGCCTGTGTTTGAAACAGAGTTGAGCTCGACAAATCGTTAATTGTAGAGTATGAGGGGTGCTCCTTGTCTGCTTTCACCTTAAGGAAATAAACAAAGGACATGTAAGTTCTTTGCAGATGAAGCGACCACTCATTTGACTCAACATAAAGGCTTTCTACGGGGCTGGTGCGAAAAGCACCCGTAGAAAGGCGGATGCCCAAATGGTGCACGGGGTCCAGCATCTTCAAAGCACTTTGAGTCGCAGACTGATAAACAACGGCCCCATAATCTAAGCGGGTGCGAATGAGGCTTCTATATAGGTTCATGAGACATTGCCTGTCACTACCCCACCTAGTACGTGACAACACTTTTAAAACAATCATGGCTTTTAAACATTTTGTTTTTAGATACTTGATGTGCGGTACGAAGGTCAACTTGTTGTCCAAGATTAATCCTAAGAATTTATGCTCCGTATTAACAGACAGACGCTGACCGTTCAGTTCAATGTCGGGTTCTGAGTGCATGCCTCTCTTTCTGGAGAACAGGACACACGTGCTTTTTTGTGGGTTCAGTCGGAATCCGTTTTCCTCTGCCCATTTTGAGAGCTTGTTTAAACCTAACTGAACCTGCCGCTCACACATTGCCAGATTGCAAGACCTAAAGCCAAGCTGGACGTCATCGACATATGTACAATAAAACATATTGCGAGGGATGGTCAAGCGCAAGGAATTCATTTTTATGAGAAAAAGTGTGCAGCTAAGTACACCACCTTGTGGAACGCCTGTTTCCTGGACAAATGTTTGGGAATGAACCGTGCCCACTCGGACACGGAATGTCCGGTTTGACAGGTAACTTTTGATTATGTGAAACATTCTTCCGCGCACGCCAAGGTGGGATAGGTCTCTTAGAATTCCAAAACGCCATGTTGTATCATAAGCCTTTTCGATATCGAGGAACACAGAGAGAAAATATTGTTTATGGATGAAGGCGTCTCTGATCTGTGCCTCAATACGAACAAGGTAGTCTGTCGTGGATCTACTCTCTCGAAACCCGCACTGAAATGGGTCGAGCAAATTGTTTGTTTCAAGAAAGTGTACAAGTCGGCAGTTTATCATTTTTTCGAAGACTTTGCACAAGCAGCTTGTGAGTGCAATAGGCCTATAACTCGAAGCTAAAGAAGGGTCCCTGCCCTCTTTCAAATTGGGAATAACAATAGCCTCTTTCCAGGAGGTAGGAATAGTGCCAGAAGACCAAATAGCATTGTACAAACAAAGTAAGGTTTTTCGGGTTTCGTTTGGTAGGTTCTTTAACATTTCATACATCACACGGTCAGAACCTGGGGCAGAAGTACTGCAGGAGTTCAGAGATGTTCGGAGCTCAGCAAGACTGAAAGCTTGGTTATATCCCTCGTATCTAGTGGATTTGTGTTCAAGTTTCTGCTTTTCTATTCTTGTTCTGTATTTTTGGAAAGTGTCAGTATAGTGGGACGAGCTGGATACCTGTTCGAAGTGTGCACCGAGGAAGTTTGCCTGATCTTCCAAGGTATCACCCTGAGTGTTTACGAGTGGAAGTGTGTGTACTTGTTTTCCTGCTATCCTACGGACCATGTCCCAGACTTTAGCCTCCTGTGTGTATGAATTAACCCCTGATAAAAACTTCTGCCAGCTTTCTCTTCTGGCCTGCCGACGCGTTCTCCTGCCTTGAGACTTTATTTTCTTGAAGGTTTCAAGATTTTCGGCTGTCGGCGAGTTCCGAAGCAGCCTCCAAGCTCTGTTTTGCTGTTTGCGCGCGTTTCGGCATTCAGAGTTCCACCATGGCACACGTCGTTTTCCAGGGTGTCCATTTGTTTGTGGGATGCATTTTGTTGCAGCAGCATCGATCAAAAATGCTGTGAAGTAGTTCACCGCAACATCAATGTTCAAAGTACAGATGTCATTCCAACCTAGGCTAGCAATAGTATAAAACTGTTCCCAGTCGGCTCTGTTTATGAGCCACTTGGGAACACGTGATGGACACTCAGTTACTGTCGTTGTGCTCAAAACTACGGGGAAGTGGTCACTTCCGTATGGATTACTGACGACTTTCCACTGGAGTATAGACACAAGGGATGGAGATACTATGCTCAGGTCTATGGAGGAGTAGGTGTTATTGGCGAGATTATAATAGGTTGGTTCTTTTCGGTTTAGGAGACACGCGCTCGACGAGAGAAGGAACTGTTCGATCAGTCGACCTCGCGCGTCATACCGAGAGTCACCCCATAGCCTGCTATGCGCATTAAAGTCTCCAAGGAGAACATAAGGTTCCGGAAGTTCATCAATTAAAGAGTGTAAATCACGTTTTTGCAGCTGATAGCTAGGAGGAATGTAAATGGTGCAGATTGTGATCAGTTTATCAAAAAGGACCGCTCGAACAGCCACTGCCTCAAGGGATGTTTGGAGTTGTAATTGTGTGCATGCAATTCCTTGATTCACTATGATGGCAACACCTCCGGATGATGTCATAGCATCAACACGGTCCTTTCGGAAAATAACGTATTTACGAAGAAAATTTGTGTGTTTTGAATTAAGGTGTGTTTCTTGTACACACAGCACTTTTGGCGAGTGTTCGTGTAAGAGTTCCTGGATGTCGTCAAGGTTTCTGAGAAGGCCCCTGACGTTCCATTGTATAATTTGAGTGTTCATGATGAATGTAAAATAGTGCTGTGTGTACGAAAAGCGAGTGGCTGTTTAGACAGGGAGTTTGAGTTCACTTAACAGGGCGGTCACCAGGCCCTGTTATCGGCTTTTTTGTTTTCTTGGCGCGCTCCAAGGAGCCACGCCGCTCTTTCGGCACCGAGGGTGCCAACGTATCCATTGCCTCCTCGGAGGCACTGGATGCCCGCACGTGCGGTCTGTTAATTCGAAGTTCGGGCCTCGCCTGGTGAGGTGAGGCCTTGAGACCGGAGGACTCTGGAGTCTCCGGTCTCTGTTTGGGAGTAGGCGGTGTAGCCTGGGCTACAGCCGCCTTGGGGGCAGGTGCCACAACCACCGGCTCGGTATGCGCGGGCCGAGGGAGTGGCGAGGGCTGGTGCGGCGGTGCCCCCTGACGCGCCGCATCAGCGTATGTAGCTCCATAGAATGGAGCGACTCTTCGCCGTGCTTCTTTAAATGTAATGTTCTCCTTCACCTTCAACGTAATTATTTCTTTTTTTCCAGTACGTACAGGAGCGTGAATATGCGGCATGGTTTCCTTCGCCGTTTTTCACAGTGTGGTGGTTGTTTGCAGTTCTCAGACACGTGGCCTAGGACTCCACATTGTGCACAAGTCTGGCGACCGCGACAGGTTTTAGAGCCATGGCCATACCTCTGGCATTGGAAGCAACGACGAGGGTTTGGTATGTACGGCCTGATAGATGTCTTTGTGTACCCTGTTTGAATAGATTCCGGTAGTTTACTGGATGCAAATGTGAGTATTAGGTGTTTCGTCTGTGTTTCCTTATTATCTCTTCTAATGATGATTCTCTGTACATTAGTGACATTTTGGCTCTTCCACCCCTCCAAAAGCTCAGCCTCAGTCAAGTCAAGTAAGTCCATGTCAGATACCACTCCGCGAGTTGTGTTCAATGATCTATGTGGTGTTATAGTTATCGGTATGCCACCGAAATCTGAAAGACGACCTAGCTTTTCAAATTGCTCTTTGTCACGGATTTCGAGGAGAAGGTCTCCACTAGCCATTTTGGTTGCCTTGTATCATGTGCCAAGGGTTTCGGTAAGACATCTAGAAACCAGGAAAGGAGAGACGGTTCTGGCTTGCTTTTCAGTTTTTTCACAGTGGATAACATGGTAGTGAGGATATGTTTCTTTGGGCTGTTTAAAAAAGTTTATATCATCGGTGCGTACCCGCTTTAAGCCGGTACGATCAGATAGTAAGGGGAATGCTCTGTGCATACCTGTCTTATTTTTGTTCGGCAGCATTGGCGGCCACCCACCATGGAGCCCAACGAGGGGACGCTACAAGTTTGCGGATGCTGAAACCTGCAGACGCCAGCCGTACAACGCCACTATAACCCAATGCGCCTAGACCAAGGTAGGCTATTTGCACAGGGTTAACCCTTGCCGCCAGGAAAATTGGAAGTAAACAGAAGATAGTAGAAGACAGGACAGATAGATAGTGAGAGATAAAGACGAAGATGTAGGAAGAGAGAGATAGGAAAAGGCGACTGCCGATTTCCCCTGAGTGGGTCAGCCCAGGGGTGCCGTCTACGTGAAGCCGGGGCCAAAGGGGTGTGTTGCCTCTTCCGGGGGGCCTTAAAGGTCCAATCACCCAGCGTCGGCTCAACCCCCAGGATCCCCTTTTCCCCGGACACGGCAAAGCCACGCACGGCTAGGCGTGGGAGGGAGTAGAAACTCGCCCGTTAGCTCGGGTCCGTGGTGTCGTTACACACCAAACGCCTACTTGCGCAGGCACCCCTGCGGGGTTTCAGTCAGATAGCGCTCAATCTACATGCCAATGGCTGCTAATGGGAAATGAGAGGTGGAGAATTCGGCTTTTACTTTCTCACGGCTTGCGCTTCGTATCTACTTCCCATTTTTAACGACCTCGATGATGATTAGTGGAGTTTATTGGCGCAAGGGCCAGATGTGGCCAAAGAGCGCCAGAGCGATGATAATGAACTGTGCGATGTTCAATGTAGATAAAACAGATGTGACGTGGCTGTAAATGGGCCTAAAAACAGTCGCTATGGGTGCGTAAAAATATATACTTAGTAAAATTATGGCAATGGCAAATGATGTGTGCTATGGAGACATAAAATGGTTTAAAATTGATATGTATGTGAAATAAAAACTTTGCATGGAGCACCAGTGCCTCGACAGAGCCCTTAAAACAAGAGCATGGAGGCCTGGGCTTATTGAAAGCTGCGATCACAGAGACATCCTCTGAACAGAGGATGCGCTATGAACCTGTTCGGCTAAAAACATTCAATGTTGGGCTAAAAGCATTCAATGCTACATCCTTTAAAAAGCTTAAAACTGATTTTGCATCAAAAAGCGGTTCTTCACCGAGAAACATCATCGGATGTAAAGGAAGATTATAGCGGTATGCTGAAGCAAAATATTTCTTTCTCTCACTTTCAGCTTCCGGACACTCCAGGAGGACGTCAAAATACGACAAAACGACAATACGAAATACGACAAAACGAAAATGCGGATGAGTTGTAACTACAGAAATGAAATACATGCATCGGGTCAAGGGTAGCCCCAGTACTAAGCATTATAGTTCTCGGGAAACCACGACCAAGATTTTCGGGGTATTGTAAGGTATGTTTTTAGATACGTCATTGATTACTTGGTCTTTTTGTCAATCGCGTCAACATTAGGGCATCTATGATCCAGGTCCTAAGTACGTTCAAGGGGTCAAAGGGTGTATGCTTTACTTATGAAGTCCCAAGAGACAATGTCTTTGAATTTTCTAATGTTTCACTGCCGTTCCATAAGGACCATTATTGCTGGTCTTATTCTCTTTACGTTTCCACAAAACCACTTTTAACCTATCGCTCTGCTCATTCGAAAATTGTAACGAATGGATAGGCGACGTCTTGTCATAATTCGGCTCTATAAAAGTCCTGCCCAGACGCTGTACGTTAGAGGCAGGTAACCAGACCGGAACAGCTGGTTTCCCGCGAGTGGAACTTCCTTCTACTTCACAGCAAACTGTTTCATCACCGGAAAAGGGAGCACTTGAAGCTGCGGTTGTGGCCTCATATAGGCGAAAAAAGTTCGTCGTTATCCCACATCTGCACTCCGTGTCCCACCGTTTGCAGAAGGTGGCCGGTCATTATGACACTAATGTGGCATGACGATAGTTATAGCGCAAGCACAAAACTACGCGACAGAGACAAGAAGGACACGAACGACACGAGCGCTAACTTCCAACTCAGTTGGAACTTCCGACTCAGTGTGTCTCTGTGTCGTCGTTTTGTTCTCGCGCTATAGCTATCGTCATGCCATACCAACTAGCCCAAGCTGCTACACTTGTAAGTAACAAATGTGGCCTTTCGTGTTATCAACAAGCTAGGAAACGTGTGACCCCGCTGCGGTGGTCTATAGAGTGGCTAAGTTACTCGGCTGCTGACCCCCAGGTCGCGGGATCAAATCCCGGCTTTGGCGACACGGGATGTTGCCTCAACGTCCGTCTAAGGGCACACCATCTACGCATCTCACGCTCCGTTGCCGGCAGTGCAGCTGCGTAGCTAAAGTTAAACAAAACTGCTATGGTGATGAGGCGTGGAGATCAGTGCACCCATCAGCCATCAATCAGATTCTGAGATTTCGTATCTACAGC
This sequence comes from Rhipicephalus annulatus, assembly GCA_013436015.1. Classification (NCBI taxonomy): domain Eukaryota; kingdom Metazoa; phylum Arthropoda; class Arachnida; order Ixodida; family Ixodidae; genus Rhipicephalus; species Rhipicephalus annulatus. Next base: position 10,556 of record WOVY01006162.1, on the reverse strand, counting down.
ATACTTCGTTATGCCTTCATGTTTGCATACATACCACACGTTTGTTCTAATAAACTATAGTGCCTAGATTATTCTAGGCACTCTAATTAAGTTTAAGTTGTCGCATATGACTACATCTACGGCATCAGAGCTTGCTGCTATAAGGGCTGCTTTACAATATCTCGTTAAAGAACGTCCAGGAAAATGGATCATATTCTGTGATTCGAAGGCAGCGCTTCAGAGTTTGCAGTCTGCCATGCGTAGGAGGAGCCATGACCAACTGGTACAAGAAATAAGACATTGCCATCATGAAGCTCTAGCACGAGGGCATGATATTATATATCAATGGCTGCCTGGACATATCGTTATTACCGGAAATCAATTAGCCGATGATGCAGCCCGCTCAGCCCATGAAGAAACCCGTGTAGTCTCGATTCCTCTATCAAGGAATGATGCAGCAAGACAACTTTACCTGCTGGCTCGAGATCTCACACGCACGTTCTGGTCGTCTACCAGCTTCCAAAGGTGTCAATTTTATGAACTGGATCCTTCGCTCAAGCTAAAGCTGCCATCACACCTTTCCCGCTCCGATGCGACCCTGTTATGCCGCCTTTGGTTGGGTGTTGCATTCACAAAGGCGTACTCCTTTCGCATTGGTATGGCAGACACTCCTACATGTGACTACTGCGGAGACGAAGAGACCATCGAACACGTCCTGTGCAGCTGCGCTTGCTACGGCACACAGCGATGCCAGCTACGGATGGTTTTGAATCGACTTGACCCCGGACCATTTTGTGTGCAGAAGATACTAGGACCTTGGGCATCTGCCTCAGTTGCGCAGAAAGCAACTAAAGCACTGCTACTTTACCTTAAGTCTACAAACCTGAGTGACCGCCTGTAAACTGTGTGTGCTCCCCGAGTGTGCTCGTGATTGTGTGTACCTTCTCATCTTTCTGCGACCTCTTTTCTCCCCTTTATCCCCTCCCCAGTGCAGGGTAGCAAACCGGATGTGCGTCTGGTTAACCTCCCTGCCTTTCCTTGCATCTTTATCTCTCTCTCTCTCTCTCTCTCTCTCTCTAATTAAAGCTTCAGTTGTTAGACAGCGTTTCTGTCATGCACCTTCTGGCCTATTTTGCGCTTTCTTAAGCGCTGATCGTGATAACAAATAATTGCCTGTGAAACTCAAAACGTGGAATCACTTATTCATACGATGAGAATCATTCCAGTGACCTTTGTTTTACGTCTTTGCTATAAAATGCGCATTGTTTCTTAATTTCGGATAACAAGGCTTTGGAGAGCAGGCATTTGTACCAAACGCTTCACCACCTTTTCTTGTCTGACTGAATAGAATAGAAATATTTGAACAAACACTGACATGTTTCCTTGTGACACAAACGTGGTCACAAGACAATATAAGAGAAAAACACCTCCGCATGAAACGCAATGATAACTACACAATCAATGTTTGAAAAACCCGGTAGTGGCCATCAAGTGTTAATGACGTTTGTGGCAATAAATTTTTTCTAAAAAGTGGCCATCAAGCGGTTGGTCAGATCTCTCTGCTCGGCTGTGAAAAAATTAATGTAATGTAAAATATTCACTACTTCCTATTCAATTTGCTTCCACAAGCAAATTGAAGCAAAGACGAAGAGGAAGTGACCCTGTTGACGTCCCTGCGTGTTCCACGTCAGGGACGTCCTCCTCATCTAGCCATGGCGCCATCGACGTCATGGACGCCTTCGAAGGCGCAGGCCTTCGACGTTGCCGTCCCTGCGGGGACTAGTCCGGAGACCGTCGTCGACGCGACGGCCTCAATAGTTGGCCTCTCAGAGGTGCACTGCGTTCAGCACATGGGAGGCATGAACTTCCAAGTAACTGTCAAGAGCATGGCTTCCATGACTCTCATCGTCGACGCTGGCTACCTGACCATCGGTGGCGAGCGTATCCCTGTCGTTCCCGTCGGCCCGCAGGTAACTAACGTCGCCTGCCTGTTTTTACCAGCCTTCGTCTCCAACGAGGTACTCGTCCAGGCTTTGTCCCCATACGGCAAGGTATTGACTGTGACCGCTGGCGTCATGAGCGCAAGACGCGGAGTTCTCACAGGCACACGCTATGTCCGGATGGAAATGAGTCCCACAAATCGCGTCCCCAACTATCTTCGCGTTTCTGGTCATCGAGTCACCTTCGACTACCGCGGTCTGCAACGTGTTTGTCGTCGGTGTGGCTCTAGTGGTCATTATCGAGCACAGTGCACAGCACCATTCTGTGGTCGCTGTGGTGTGCATGGACACGAAAGCGATGGTTGCGACCGCCCCTGCCGACGTTGTGGAGATAACCACCCTACCACCGTCTGCCCTGTGCGTCGTTCATATTCTGATGCTACTGCGGGGGCCTTTCCTGCCCTACCGTCCGTCTCACCAACGGCAACAGGTGAACGAGAACCCGGAGCTGTATTAGAAGAACGCCAGAATCCGATTCTGAGAGCTCCATTAAAAGATGAGGAAGTGTGCAGCTTGGCCAACCCGAGCGCGCCACGTCTGCAAATCTCAGCAATAGAAACAGCCACCGCGATTGACCTCGCGTCTGTCCCAGACAAACATGTCGTGCCATGTTCGACGTCGGCGCAAGCCGAGAAAGAAGCGCTGGTAGGCACCGAGGCAGCGGAATCATCGTTTAAACCTAGCAGCTGAATGCCCAGAAGACGCTGACGTTGCGAGATCTACGGGCGCTGGTGTCTTGCCTGGAACAGAATTAAAACCGAATGAGCAAAGCCCTTTGGATCATTCCGAAAGCCAGGCTCGTGACTCCCTTGAACAAGTAGCAAGATGCCATGGGAGTTCTTTACTGACGCGTCTCGACAAGCAATCCGTGATCAAGGTCGTTGGAGGCGGCGACAACGTTAACGCTGCAGCCCTACCACCATCTGATTCGTCAGACAGCAGCTTCAGCCTCGAAGTCGACAGTAGCATCGGACTCCCTTCTAGCCCAGACAGTTGTGACGTGGAAATGCAAGCCCCGCGAGAGGTCAAGCGTGCTCACAAGTCTGGCACCAGCTCGGACGGCACCCACGACAGCCGCTCCGAATTCCAACAACCGAAGAAACCTCGACCCTCTTCTAGAGGGTCGAATTGTGCTGTGTAGTGTACGTACTCCAGTTCCCCCGGACAAATCCCCGGGGTATACCGAATCGAAAAACACGACCAGGTCAGTCACCCATCTTTTTTCAATATGGCTGACACCCTGAAAATTCTTTCTTTAAATGTTCAAGGGTTCCGTAACCCAGTAAAGCAAGCCGAGGTTATCAGCATAGCCCGCGCAGAACATTGTGATATTCTGTGTTTACAAGAAACAAATTTTTTCACCATTGGCCACGTTCGTGCATTCAAACGCGCATTTAATTTAGACTGATATTTTTCCTTCGCGACATCTCGCTTCTCTGGAGTTGGAATTATTATTTTTAACCGCGCTCTTCTGCGAAATCATCAGGTTTTCTATGACGCGTTCGGACGGGTATTGGCTTTTGACTGCGTCCTATCATCCTTCAAGCTGCGTGTTTTGTGTATTTATGGGCCAGCTCAAGCAGCAATGTCTAACGATTTTTTCCGTGACCTGGACGTGTATTTTCTAGACGGTCGCCATGTAATACTCACTGGAGACTTTAATTGTGTATTAGACACGCGAGCTGACGTGCAAGGTCCAGGATGGGGTCGCTCTGATTGGAACGCGCGAGAGCTGCGTCGCCTAGTGCAACATTTCTCTTTGATAGATACGTACAGACTAGTGCATGGACCACAGTATGCCTGGACTTGGCGGCGTAGCACATCGTCTAGTCGTTTGGATCGTTTCTATGTGCCGAGCACGCTAGCTTCTTACGTATCGCACTCTGATATAGTAACATTACCATCATCGCCTGTTTATATATCAGACCACCGACCAGTGACGCTCGAGGCTCACTTTCCCTTTTCATCATCAGTGAAACCTTGGCGTCTTGACATCCGCATTCTGCACGACGCGCCTACACGCTCCAGTTTATCTAGAAGCTTGCGGGCCTCTCTCTTGGGATGCGGTTCGGAGGTGTGGGACGCGCTCAAGACACAGTGGCGTTTACACTGCTCAGTAGCAGGGCGGGCCCTTAGACGCCGTACGTCCGAAGAACTAGCGGACACTGCCACAAAACTGCGTATTGCTCTTCGGGTTGATCGACTAACTCCCTTGATGCGCGCATGGCAGCGAGAGTTAAGGGGTCGTTTTCAACGCCTCATTGTAGCTTCGTCATTGACGGCGGCCACTTGGCGTTGCAGACGTAATCCATGTGCTCACCCTGAGGTTCTACGCTTTGCGAAAAGCTCGCTTCTCAACCCGTCGAGTCGACTAGGAACTCCGGCGGCCAGATTCTTACACACTGCGTTGCCGCCGACACGTGATCAATCAATTTTCCTAGCTCACTTTGCCAACATGGCTCGTACGACAATGTCATCACATCGCGGTACCACCGAGACAGCCACAATGTTAAGTAGGCTACCTCAAATTTCATCTGAAGTCGCTGAACAACTGTGCACAAGTCCGTCAGCTGACGAAGTGAAAGAGGCACTGTCTTCCATGAAGCGTGGCTCGGCCCCCGGGCCTGATGGGTTGCCTGTTGAGTTTTATTTAACGTTTTGGGACGACATTGGTGCTCTTTTCACCTCTGTTATTTGCCGCTGTTTCGAGAACTTTGATTTTCCTGATAGCTTTCGCGATGGTCGAATTGTTTTAATACCTAAACATGACCCATCGTCAGTTCGCCCAGAGGAGTGGCGACCAATAACGCTCCTCAACGTTGATTATAAAACTTTCGCGGCAATTATCACTCGGCGTTTGAGAAGCTTGATGCCCTCCTTAGTAGGTCATCATCAGGCGTGCTCTATTCCTGGAAGGGAAATCCACAGTCTTTCCTTTGTTACGCGCGATATAGTTGCGTACACGTTAACAAGATCAGCTCAGGGACTCTTGGTTTCACTTGACCAAGAAAAGGCATTCGATCGCCTCGAACATAGCTTTATATTTAGCGTAATGGCAGCATTTGGCTTCTCACAAAACTTCGTTGAGCTTCTCAGAAACGCATACCGAAATATACGCAGCACGTTGTTTCTTGATGGTTTAGAGAGTGCGCCATTTCCGGTTACCCGTGGTGTTCGCCAAGGGTGTCCTTTATCCCCTGCACTTTTTGTACTCAGCCTCGAACCATTCCTTCAATCGCTAATCGCTGAGCCTTACGTTAGAGGCCTTCCTCTTCCAGGTAGTGGTACCGTGACAGTGACAGCATTTGCTGATGACATCACGTTGTATTTGAAGAATGAGGACAGTTTATCCCGTAGCCTACGACTTTTTACCACGTATGGCATGATTTCAGGTGCCGCTTTAAATTTTTCCAAATGTCGATATTTATTCATTGGTTCTCCAGACGCATGTCTAAGTTCCTTTTTCAGTCTTCAGAAAAGTGACTCTATTCGTATTCTGGGGCTTGATTATACTTCCTACGGCATATCAGCCTCCTTGTGGAATTCAGTAGTCGAAGATGTAAAACGACACGTCCGAGAAGCACAAGAGTATGATTTACCGATGCTCGAAAGAAGGTATTTAGCACAGACGGTGTTTTGCGGCCGTGCATGGTACATATCTCACGTCTTACAGCCCCCATTACGAATCACCAGGTCGTTGCAATCCCTCATTGGCTCCTTTTTCTGGTCGGGTGGAACAGAGCTGGTTTGCCGACCAGCTCTTGGGCAACCGAGAAACTGCGGTGGATGCGCATTCCCATCCGTCTCTGTTCGCTGCCGGCTGCTTGCCCTACGATTCTTACTTCGGTTGTTGCATGGTGATCAGTGCCCCGCGCGTGATCTTGCCTGTTATTTCTTAGGCACCAAACTACGCTATTTACTACCTGATGCACGGCTTAATTCTGCACCGCGAACACTTAACGTGCCTGCATTTTACTCAACGGCAGTAGCATTTTATCGACACGCGCAGCAGGTTTGTCCCGATGTGGACATTCTTGAAAGCCGCATTGTAGATACAACGGCGGCTCTTCTGCTTCCTCTGGTTCCTCCAGCCCGTCTAGCACGATCGAGACATGTCTCGTGGAGCGCAATAACGGCATCGTTTTTGCCTGGTCACCTCCGTGACTTTATGTGGCGTCTTGGATGGAGAGTACTCCCAACACGGGACAGATTGGAGAGGTGGCGCATGGTCCCATCTTCCACTTGTCCTAACTGCCCGTTACAGGAGTCTAACCAGCATATGCTGAAGCAATGTGTCATCGCAAAGGTGTTTTGGAAGTCAGTTAACGCTAGTTTTCGTGGCCTAGGTGTTAATCGCTTTGTAACATCTGGTCGCTGCTCGCGTAGTCGCTTTGCACGCCTTCTAATAGCTGCGGGAGCCTTTTGTTTATGGCGTAATAGGTGCGAAGCTGTTGCGGCAGGTCATCGTCGTCGTGCTCTTTTTCCGATTCTGGAACGCCTCTACTGTGAACTCTTATCGTTTCTGTCGGAGGAATTGTTCTTCCTTGGAGAGGAAGAATTTCTGCGACAATGGTCGTGCCGCTTTCTGTCCGTAGTTGACAGACGCGTTCGATTAGTCTTCCACTTGGCCTGGTTCCTATAGCCAGGTCACCTGTTAATGTCTGATTGGTGCTTGTAATCAGTATGTGTTTACTATTTTATGTGTTGATGTATGTCCCATATTGGTGTGAGCTCTTCTATATATGCACTTCATTCTACCGCTGTAAGTTATGTAACTTTTATGAATATTGATACCTGTTGTACATATTTTCTAACATCTTCACCAAGTCTTGTAAATTCTGCACATATATCATCATGTACATTGTCCATATTGTGATTAGTGCATTTATGTAGTGTATGTATAGTTATTAGTACTATGAACGATGGACATCCTACGGACTTGGACACTTGTTTAAATGTGTAATGTATGTTGTGCTTTGTCTTTTGTTTGTTATTGTGCCTGTCATACAGACGCCTGTCCCTTAGCTTTGTAGCGTCCCATGAGAAAATAAACTTTTTCTAAACACAGTGGCTCATTGGTGCAGTCGGGACGGCTTTAAGCTCTCCCATAGTAGAGTACGCTGTGCTCTAAATCATTACCCCCTTTTTCTAACCCGCCCCCCCCCCCCGGCTTCGAGATTCAATGTAAGGAACGCCTTTGGCTCTCCCGTAGCCGAGTACTACGTACTCGAAATCATTAACCACTTTTCTAAACACATCGGAGGACGAAACCGGAAGTCATCAAGGGTCGGGACGGCTCAGTGCTCTCCTACAGTTGAGTACGAAGTGCTCAAAATCGTAGAACTTTTTTTTAAACAGGCAATGTTCTGGCCTAGTTGAGTGCCTCGTACTCTAAATCGTAAACCATTTTCCCAAACCACCCTACCCCCACCCTCACTGTATGATAGTGTATGTAGCCTAAGCTGTCCCTTAGTATATTACCACGTACTCTAAATCACTCAACACTTTTAAATGCAAAGCATTTCTTAGCAAACTTCGGTGATTTGAGCGTATCTATCTATCTATCTATCTATCTATCTAACTATCTATCTATCTATCTATCTATCTATCTAGCCACCTATGACTTTTAGCTCTCCTGGCCGTTTCAATAATGGTATTGATACAAAACTTGGTATGGCATAACGTGACTGTATGAAGAACACATTTCATAATTTCACTAGTCATATTATGAAAGTCATGACATGTATGTCATGAATGCCATTTTACATTTCGTGGTCCTGCAGCTCTTGCGGTGGTTTCGTTCACATGGCATGTTGCAAAACTGGTATAGTATAACATGATTGCATGGGGAACACAAGCGAACGACTAACATGAAAATCATGACATGCGTGTCACGTAACAACATGACTACATGTCACACTCATGATGCGCTCGCGGCCGTTTCGCCAGCTTCACATTTACCAAACGAGGTATTACGGTACGTGAATGGATGTCGAAGGTATGTGAATAGTGCAAACATGATAATCATGAGACGCTTGTCATGTCACAGCATGACTACATGCCACGCTCATGATGCGCTGGTGGCCGTTTAGCTAGCTTCAATTATATCAAATTTTGTATTATGGGTCGTGAATGGATGATGGGGGGTACTGGTGCAAACATGGTAAACACGATATGCGTTTCATCTAACATGACTACATGCCACAATCATGATGCGATTGCGGCCGTTTCGCTAGCTTCACATATGCCAAATTTGGTATTACGTGACGCCAATGGTTGACGAACGTATGTGACAAGTGCAAACGTGATAATCATGGGAACCGTGTCATGTGAGAACATGACTAGATGCCACAGTGAAGGTGCCGGTATATTTTAATGTGACATGGTGCGCGTGCTCGCCGGCGTTCATTTCGTGGCGTGACGCCGGCGTTGAAACGCCAGGTGCCAGTCCTGCAATATATACTCGCAGGCGCGCGCCGCGCTGCTTTGTTTTGACGCATACGCGTTCCAGCGCGTCCAGCGTCCCTCCGTCATGAAAAGAGGGAGACGCAGTGTTGTCTGGGTAACGCATCGACGCGAAATGCAGTATGTGGAGTTTCACGCCGGTTGCCGTCGCTGGGCCTCGCGTGCGCCCGAGCCAACGCTACATTGGACTATAAATTGGGCCCTTCATGATGCGCTCGCGGCCGTTTCGCTAGCTCCACATATAACGAATTTATTGTTACGTGACGTCAATGTATGATGAAATGTATGATTGGTCCAAACGTAATAATGCCGACACGCATCTCATGTAAGAACATGACAACATACCACGATCATAGCGTGCTCGCGGCCGTTTCGCTAGCTCCACATATACTAAATTTGGCATCATGCACCTAACGTCAACAGATGACGAAGGTAAACGACCCATCCAAGCAGGATAATCGTGACATGGAAGTCATGTACGCCATCATTTACCTCCAGCTCGTAACGTTGTGCTGATTTTAAAGTTACCTATCAAACTTTCTCATTTGTGCTTCGCGTATAATCGATTCCCACAGTACGTGGGATCTGCCAATTTTTTCTAAACACAACTTGGACAGCCTATTTCTATCTCATAGTAGAGTACATAGTGTGGTACTCTAAATCGTTGTAGATTTGTTCTGAACACAGTAGTCTCGTATACATTGTGCACCTTTTAAAAACGATAGTCTTCTTGGAGACCTTCGACGGAAAAATTTCTGTCTGTCTGTCTGTCTGTCTGTCTATCTGTCTGTCTGTCTGTCTGTCTGTCAGTCTGAACATTTGTCTGTTTGTCCGCCCTAACGATTCCTCAAATGGCACCAAACGGCCAACCCCATCCGCAGCACCCACCAATATTGCTCAAGGTTTAGCGTTCATAGTTGTGCGATTGTCAATTAAAAAGCTATTATTGCGCATATCTGAGGCGCCACAACAACGCTTCGATGTTTTCTATGTGTGGCTTTCTACTAGAAGAGGCAAGCACAAGCAACTCTGAGGAATGTAGCGTCTAATCGCGCTGCGCTGACAGTGAAACACGATGCTCAAAAAGGTGTTTCCAACGCTTTGCCACGACGTCACGGTGGTGCCACCTGCCCGTCGCTTTGCGTTCTACACCTTATCACCTCCGAGACAGGCGCGCATCTTTCTCCGCGGGCTGCACCGTCACCCCCGGAAAATCTTTTCAGGCCTGCGCCCAGCAATCTGACGTCATTTCCGGCCGGCCGACTCTCGGGGAAGCCGCAGCGGCAGCGAGCGCAGCGCGGGCGGCGGTGGTGACGGTTCGGCGGCGTGGTATTGACGGTGTTTCGCGTTTGTTGCTTTCCGTTGTTGTTTTGCAGCAATTTCGTTTCCGTGCGTGATGCTGGAGTGATGCGACAATGCCGAACGAGTGTTGTGTACCCGGATGCACCGGCAACTACAAAACAGGAAAGAAGATACAAGTGTTTTCCTTCCCTGAAGACGCCGACGCTCTCGGGCGGCGGTGGTGACGGTTCGGCGGCGTGGTGTTGACGGTGTTTCGCGTTTGTAGCTTTCCGTTGTTGTTTTGCGGCAATTTCGTTTCCGTGCGTGATGCTGGAGTGATGCGACAATGCCGAATAAGTGTTGTGTACCCGGATGCACCGGCAACTACAAAACAGGAAAGAAGATACAAGTGTTTTCCTTCCCTAAAGACGCCGACGCTCTCGGGCGGCGGTGGTGACGGTTCGGCGGCGTGGTGTTGACTGTGTTTCGCGTTTGTTGCTTTCCGTTGTTGTTTGCGGCAATTTCGTTTCCGTGCGTGATGCTGGAGTGATGCGACAATGCCGAATAAGTGTTGTGTACCCGGATGCACCGGCAACTAGAAAACAGGAAAGAAGATACAAGTGTTTTCCTTCCCTAAAGACGCCGACGCTCTCAAACAATGGCTACGCGCCATTCCTAGGAAGGACTTCGTGCCGACTTCATGCACTAAGGTAAGAATTTGAGATGCTCATGTTCTTAGCTTGTCGTTGCTTGTTCGGGTAGAAATCACCTATGATGGGAAATACTTGAGCGTGTGGCCGCCGGGCCTCGCGAAGCGCTGACGCCAGCAGT
>WOVY01006161.1:0-27045 GCA_013436015.1 Rhipicephalus annulatus | reverse complement strand
TATATATATATATAATATATATAGATAGATAGATAGATAGATAGATAGATAGATACGCACGCCGATCGAAGTTTGCTGAGAAATGCTTCGTATTTAAAAAGTCACAGCTTTGCCGCAAAGGCGCAGCAATGAACGCGATAACAACAAATTGGAAGGTCACGCGCAGAATGGAATGCAGATCGAAACGTGCCCCGCGTTTCTAACGAACAAATGACGCACAAAACGTACTCACAGATACAGATGAACGTGGATAAGCGTCTCAGTTGTTACTTCGCGGTGTCTGAAAAGCGCGCCCTTTTCGCAATTGCAGGCTGTGCAGCGATTGCATTGACCTTTGTCCGCCCCGTAACTACAACAGAATCATTCCAATGCAAGCCCAACGCCAGTCAAGACGTATGATCCTTCCACTGGGAGATAAGGACGCGCGAGAGATCGTCCACTTCGCTCCTTGACCTTGATATACTTGACCTATCTTCTTCTAGTTCTTTGAATTACTCCAGTGTTTATCAGAGTTTTGGTTATGAATGTTTAATCTCCCTTCCCACACGCTGCATGAATGGCGCAAGTACCTTGATTGATCATGCACTTTCTAATTTATCACAAGCGCCGGATGCAGTAGTTCTTAATGTCAACATCATTGACTATTACCCGATTTTTCTGCGCTTCAACTGTATCTCTTCACCAACTAGCATATCTTACACCATGTGTGTTCTAGACAAAAGATTCGTTCATTGATGACATCATGAACACTGATTGGTCATCAGCAATACCATTGCATGATCCACAAAATGCATTTTCAAGAGTTTTCGTTCATATTATTCTCACACAATCAGCGTCATACTCAGGTTCGTAATTGTAAAAAAACATACGCCAGTCCTCAAAACCCTTGGGTTACTGTAAAATTACTGAAGGAGCTGAGAGCCAAAGAGAACCTTTATAGAAAAACAAACGGAAGCGTTTTAATTTAAAGTTACTCGCGCGTTACAAAAAATTTTGCAAAGGCCTTACATTGCGCCTGAAAAATGCAAAAAAGATTTATTATGAATGAAAAATTGAAGATGCTGCTTCAAATGGTAAGAAAAAAATGGGAAATTGTCAACTCATTCCTGAACAGGAATGAAAGGCATTCTAGCATCACTACTATTCAGTATGAAACGTTACGTATGATACCCACCTTAGAAATTGCGGAGGCCTTCATTAACTACTCTTGCCCCGCCGCGGTGGTCTAGTGGCTAAGGTACTCGGCTGCTTGACCCGCAGGTCGCGGGTTCAAATCCCGGCTGCGGCGGCTGCATTTCCGATGGAGGCGAAAATGTTGTAGGCCCGTGGGCTCAGATTTGGGTGCACGTTAAAGAACCCCAGGTGGTCGAAATTTCCGGAGCCCTCCACTAAGGCGTCGCTCATAATCATAAGGTGGTTTTGGGACGTTAATCCCCACAATCAATCAATCATTAACTACTCTTTTTAACTCTGATGTCATCCCCAAAGCTGACTATCATCTTCCCCTTTCTCGTATGTCACAATCGTTCTTCCTATTTCCTACCACATCTCATGAAGTACACGATGTCATTCGCCACCTGAACACAAGTGCTGGTCCTTATGGTATTCACCCAACCCACGTAAAAATAATTGCTCATGTTGTTTCTGATATTTTGGCATCCATCATCAGCCTAGCTTTCAAAACTGGCATCTTTCCTCTAGAATTGAAAAGTAGCAGAGTCGTCCCCGCTTTTAAGAAAGGTGACCATACACTGATATCCAACTATCGACACATTTACATTATACCATTTCTCAGTAAATATTCGAAAAACTACTCGAAATTCGTCTGACGAAATACCTCAATAAGTTTGAGATTTTATTTCTTTTCTAATTTGGTTTTCGCGAAGCATATTGTCACGGGGTCGCGACGTGGCCGAAGACAGGAGACTTCGTGTTGGGATTTAACTGTTTATTTTAGCGAACCTGTGCCCGGCAAACGGAAAGTCCAATTACAGCAGCAGTCTTGCACAGATAGCAGTCTCGGACTGATAGCGGCGAACGGAGCGTCGGCCTTCGATCAACAACTGACAAGCGGCGAAGCGCGTCGGTATTTATACTCTTGCTGTCGAATGTTCTAGCGTTATCGCTGGCGGTGGCATAGGTTCCAGAACAATCTGTACCGTTCGCACAAGTGGGCGTGATCTTATCGAAATGATCTACTACAGTCCGGAACCTTCTCGAAAACTGCAGGCGCGGTTTGCACTGAGAATCGTGTGGTGTTTTGGGACGATAACAAAAACTTGGGAAATGGAACGTGGCAATATTCCACTGACCTCGCTTTGTTATCTTTAACTGAAAAGTAGAAGAAAGCAATCGATGGAGGCTACTACGCAGGTTCCGTTTTTGTAGATTTCACCAAAGCATTCGACACTATCAACCACCACACTTTCTTTTTATGAAACTTGAAGCAATAGGCGTTACTGGTCCTGTACTATCATTAATAAAAACTACCTTTTCAATAGAAGCCAAGTTGTGAGTCTGTCAGGTCATATTTTCATACCTAAGGTAACAAATACAGGAGTACCTCGAGGTTCTATTCTCGGCCCACTTCTTTTCATTATTTACATAAATGATTTGCCATCTTGCCTTGCCAGCTCAGAATGCTTATTGTATGCAGACGACAGAACAATTGTGAACACTGATAAATGCCTCTAATCTCTGACACAGAAACTCAATCATGACCTTTCAGGCTTGGCTGCGTGGTGTATCCATAATAAATTACAAATAATAGAAATTCGTTTGTTTCCACTCTCGCCAACGTGAACATATTTATATCCCGCCAATATTCCTAAATCAATTCGCAATTGAAGCAGACGATGAGGCGACGTTCTTGGGAAGTAGACTGGACCGTCATTTGAAATTTCATTCGCATGTTGCATACCTGCGGAAAAAAATGGCTTACGGCATACATGTTTTAACTAAATCCCGTAATATATTTTCCAAACTCACATTACTTTCATTGTACTACGCTTTATTCACTCTCATATTAATTACTGTATCACATCTTGGGGTAATACCTACCGCAGTCATCTCGTCTCCCTTCAAACTATGCAAAATCACTCTATTAGAATTCTTACCCACAGTCATTATCGCACTAACGCTAAAGCACTCCTGCATGCCAACAACATCCTAACAGTCGAGAACACTTTCAAATATAATCTAGGCATACTAGTTTTCAAGCAAATAAAAAATCAACTTATTTTGTGTATAATCCTTCCATCTAGTCTAGAGAATACAAACTTGACAAGGTTTGCTCAAAATCACAATTTTATTTAACCAATAGTTCATACTAAGTATGGCAAACAAACAGCCCACTTCACTCCATCTCTGGAATACTATACCTTCAGGAATAAAAGCCTCGAAATCAATCGCCATATTCAAAAAAGATTAGAAGACTTTCCTCTCATCTATTACAATATCTGGATGAGCTTTGGTGACTTCTTTTACTCCCGCTCCCTTTCATGCTTTCTCACAACCTAACGTTAACAAAGCATCACATCATCATCCTACATTGCTGATATCAGATGTCACTGTTTAGTTTTCTTTTCTCGTAGTTTATTTTTACTATCTTTTGTCATGGTAATTATCTGAAAACTACTTAGGAGAGCTGAATCACGTCTATTTTTTATGTTGTCTCATTTCAGTTTTTATAGCTCCTTTCTGCTAATGTTTTTTCTTAAGTAGAACTCCTTTTTCGTTTTTACCTCCGATGTATTTCATTACCTGTTTTCTGTACCACTGTTTGCTGCATCAATTAATTTTTTCTATATCCACTTCTGTAGGAGGTCCCGATTCAGTCTCTGACTATGGGACCTCCTTCTGTATACACAATTTTTTGTGTATACCGGCCTATAGAACTAGCAAGCTGCGTTGGCAAGGTCATGGAGAGGATGCTGCTTACACGCATGGAATGGTACCTGGAATATTATAACATCTACCCTGATGCTATGGCTGGTTTTCGACGAGGTCGGTCCTCAGTTCATAGCGTTATTGACTTAGTGACCTCTGTTCAGCATCAGAAAGCTCAGAAGCAGCTGTCGTAGCTCTGTTCTTAGACGTGAAGGGTGCCTATGACAACGTGACCCACGAGGCTGTTCTCAGTGCTCTTGAAGCAGCTGAACTTGGAGGTCGTGTCTTTCGATGGGTAAGAAGCTACCTCACAAAGAGATCCATGCTCGTTTTAACTGAAGATGGTCTACGAATAAGTATTTCACAAGTCGTGGGGTGCCACAAGGCGGTGTTTTGAGTCCAACACTTTTCACGTGGTTCTCGTGGGGCTCACCGAAATGCTGCCACAGACGGCTTATATATCTCTCTACGCTGACGATATCTGCATTTGGGCGTCCGTTGTGACACGGCCTCAAGTGCGCGCAAGAATACAGAAAGCGGCAACAATGACATCGACATACCTTCGCCAGCAAGGTTTGACTATCGCCACAGAAAAATGCGCAGCGGTGGCGTTTCTACGCAAACCGATGTCTTTCTACTCATTGTACATCGATGGCAGATCAGTCCCATATAGGAGCACTCATAGATTCTTAGGCGTCATCGTAGACCGTGACCTAACCTGGAGCCCGCATGTCACATACCTGAAGAAAAAGCTCATTGGCATTGAGAATGTATTCAAGTTCGTCGCCGGAAAATCATGGGGCCCATCTGTGCACTCCATGTTGCAGCTTTACACATCCCTCTTTCTCGGAACTCTCCAGTACAGCCTTCCTGTCCTGTCCAACACGTGCAAGACTAACGTCCGTGCACTTCAAAGCGTACAAGCCCAAGCACTTCGGACATGCCTTGGCCTTCCAAGATGCTCATCGACAGTGTCAACTATTGTTATTGCACAAGAAACAACCGGTCACAACGCACATCATTGTCGAGACGCTGAGAGCGCACATTCGGCATTTATCACGGCTACCGTCACATCATTTAGCGTGTTTGACAAAACATCAGGACATACTACCGCCTGGCTTCAAACTTGCGATGCATCCAGCAACTGCGCCATGGAGTCTTCGTCAACCTGACGTGCGCTTATCAGTTCCTGGAATCTTTAGGAAGGCACGCATGTCAACGCTAGCCCTGAAGCAATTGACTTTACGTCTGTTGGACGAAAGGTACTTCGACCGCATACATGTTTACACCGATGGCTCCACTAATTCCAACAGCTCCACAGGAGCAGTGGTTGTTCCATCTGAAAATGTGTTGCTTCAGTACAAGTTTTCTCACACCACGATGTCGACAGCAGCAGAGCTCGCAGCACTTCATGGTGCAGTAAAGTACATTCTTCGCCCGCAACCTAACCAATGCGCCATCTTTTGCGACTCCAGGTCAGCCTTACATTCACTACGGTTTGTTATGCAGCACGTGCTACATGAACAATCAGTATATCAGATAAGGCACGACTACCACGAAGCGCTCGCGGAAGGTCACGATATTGTATTTCAGTGGTGGCCGAGTCATTGCGGAATCGTCGGCAATGACAGCGCGGATGAAGCTGCTCGATCGGCTAATGACCAAGACCAGCGCACGCCCATACCACTCTTGAGAACGGACGCTGCAAGGCTACTACAATCACTTGCTCGCCGTATATCTCTCCTACAATAGAATACGCAGGGTTTCTCCAACACGCACCTGTATTAGATCGACCCAAATTTGCAACTTCGTTTGCCATCCGGGTTTCCACAATGCGCTGAAACTTTACTGTGTCGCATGAGGTTTGGCGTGGCATTTACGAATTCGTACTCTCGTCTCCTTGGAATGGCGAGCACTTCGGCATGCAACATCTGCGCCTGCGAGGAAATGCTTGAGCACATTTTATGTCATTGCCCTGCATACCAGACCGAACGACGTATTATGGAAGCCAAGCTCTGTCAGCTGGATTCACGGCCGCTTACAGAAGAGAAGATCCTGGGACCTTGGCCGACGGCTTCCCATACGCGCAAAGCCACGAAAGCCCTCTTGTACTTTTTAAGGACCACCAAACTTCACGACCGCTTGTGAAAGAACTGTGCGAGGCCGTGCTGTGTAGTCTCGAGCTGACTATTTATGCTTCTCTTTCTTACTCCTCTTCTTTTCTGTCTCTTTCCGTTCTATTATTCCCCTTTTCCCCCACCCCAAGTGTAGGGTAGCCAACCGAGCCAAGCTTGGTTAACCTCCCTGCCTCTTCTTTCTATTTATCTCTCTCTCTTTTGTAAATGATTTAAATGACAAAATAACACCATTTCTGATTTCTGATTTCCTCTCCACGTGCAAAAGCACGCGTGAGAGATCAGAGCCGCCGCGCGCTCATTGCACCATCTACCTGATAATGCTGAAAGTACGATAGCTCCCCCCAACCTCCGAGATGCCCGACAACAGCGGTAAGTGGTAGATATGAATAGGTTGCCGTTTTGAACATTTAAAGGGCCACTCACCAGGTTTGACAATTCTGAGCTGACAAGCGCAATGCGTAGCCGAGGCGTTCATGATCATGTCTGCCAAAATTCGCTACGCTACACGACGCGGAAATGGGTTCAAATTTCAAGATGAAAGCTGCTCCCCCTTCCCTCTGCCGGCGCAAGCGTAGAGAATGAGGGCATGACGTGGGCGTAGGAATGACGACGTGCACGGCAATGCGGTGACGTTGGTCCTCTACGTAGACGACTCTGCTTTGACGTTGTCAACAGTATACCACGCGACATGACAAAAATTATTGAATACAACATGCATAGTTTATGTATTTGTTGCTTTGGGAGACGAGTAAAACTTGAAATAAGTAATGAGACGCAATTAAAAAATGTGCGCGTTTTTTTACATTTTTTCCCGTAAAATGCTACGAGATCCGGGGCTAATGTGCCAGCGTTTCGCATGCGTTCGGGTCCCTGTGGTAAGCGCATTGAGCAGATGACCGCCGTGGAACGCTCCTACGCGTTCGCGCACTCATTGTGCTCATCTACTCTACCGCGTCTGAGCCAGCGTTTCCAAACACTCCCGCAGAATACACAGAGGACCAGAAAATAACGCTGTTCAACAAAGCAATGCCGCTCGCGTGCACGAGGGCTGGGCTTGTTCGGGCACGTCATGCACACGTCACCTCTTGGTCGGATGCCGAAGAGGGTGGGGAAGAGATTTGGCTTGCGAGTGCTACGCGAAGGAGCGGCAAGGGTTTCGAGCTCGCCTCCTCTCACCCTTGTTTCGTGCCGCGTCAAAAAACCTGTTTTCTCAGCTCGTAATGAGCCTATTCGAAAACTTTTTGTGGCAAAACGTTCCTCATCGGACACCCAACAACTTCCGCTGTCTAACTAAAATTCGGTATGGGGCCTGGTGAGTGGCCATTTAAGGAAGTACCCCTCGGTAGCTCAGAGGCCAACGCCTCGCATTCATGACGCGGAGGTCCCACGTTCGATTCCACGCGCCGGAGTCTCTTTTCTGGACTTTTAGGGGCGAAGCTATTTATGGCGTGGCTTGTGCATCCCTCGTAGTACGTAACCACCAGTGGCACATACCCGAAATAGGTATAACACTTGACTTCCAAGGTGGTGCCGGTGAGAGATTTCTTCTGTGCGTTGTTTTACAATGAAATATAGTGCTCAATGTACATTCCAATTGCTGCTAATAGGGAATGAGAG
This sequence comes from Rhipicephalus annulatus, assembly GCA_013436015.1. NCBI lineage: Eukaryota > Metazoa > Arthropoda > Arachnida > Ixodida > Ixodidae > Rhipicephalus > Rhipicephalus annulatus. Next base: position 19,402 of record WOVY01006161.1, on the reverse strand, counting down.
ACAGGAGCATTCGATTTTTAGACAACGCGCACGCTGCGATCCCCATAAGCAGCCAATGGCATGTACATTGAGCACTATCGGACAAGAAAGGTTTGCTACACTATACTCGCTGGGTGTAACCTCCTTGGTTTTAGAAAGGTTTAGCCAGCATTGGGCCACAGTGCCATGAATACAGTGAACTAGTATATACCATGAACTCAAGGGGGTTGAAGGTGGGAAGTAGACCCGAAGCGCAAGCCGTAAGAAAGTGTGCGTGTGCCACCTCTCGTTTAGTCCTTGGAATGTCCGCTGAATGGCGGTGCTTCTATATGGGGAATATATGATTAAAAGATGCGAGATGGTGGGATTTGGAGTGCTGAATAGATGGACGAACGGACACACCGACAGATGCATGGATGGACGCATGAAAGGACGCAGGGGCGGATGCATGAACGACCGCAGGGACGGGCGCACAAACAGACGCATGGACGGTCACACAGACGGACGCATGGATGAACGAATGCTTCGCCCCACACTCTATCATTCAATCCGTGGATATGCTGCCATTTTTTCTTGCGTTTTCATAGATATTGCCACCTACTTCTAGTAGTGGGTCGTATGCCAAGGTGAAGGCACACACCACAGAGAAGAAAAAAGTGCGCCTGGACCCCCGCTCTGGCAAACAAGCCCAACCGATGCGCTTGGTTAGGCCGCGTTCACACTGAGCATTCCGGCCGCCGAAAGTGCTCCGAATCCGGTTCGGCGGCGGCGAGATCCGCCGAAAGTATGGAGGCTAGCCACCATACCGAAAGGGCTTTCTCCGCGCCGATCGCTCTCGGACCGATTTTTGTGGCGTCTGCCGGCGAATTGGTCACCGCAGACCAATAGGAGTGCTAGTCAAGGAATTTCAAAAAATGGCGGCCAAGCCCTACTCACTTGTTATGCCACAGTGCACGTAACTGAATGTTGAAACCAACGGGAGTTTAACCAACTCTGTGCCTACTTCGCCTCCGTATTTCGTGAAAGAGGTGACCGAGCTTGCTGTTGGCGTGACCGAGCTTGTTGCGGTCTAGCAGAGCAAAACGAACCCACCAACGCCGCTGGCGTCGGTGGTTTTTCCGCTCTTCGTGCATTACAAGACAACCACTTGCCAGCAAAGTAAGCAGTACTGTCTTTTCTTGCTTCTTGCGTACGAGAATCGTCGAAGTATACACCACCGGATAGCGTAGTAGCGTTTGCAAGCCGCCGCAACAACCGGGTGACCGCATCCATCCCGCGTTCACCCCGTAGTAGATGGCATATTCGGCGGCGCGGGGCGCGTCCAGTGCGAACGACGCTGCGTTTCGGCGGCATGGGAATTTTGGTCACTGTAGAAAGCGGATGTTTCAGTGTGAACTAGGCATTAGAGCCCTGTTGTTCAGACGTCAATAAACCTTGTTGACACCCCCTGGAGCGACGTGACAATTGGTGGAGGTGCGGGGTAGCCCCTCACAGATGTCTCAGACCCCTCCTGTAAGCAGCACCACAAGCCCAGTGCGAGTCAACACTCCCGTTCATCTGACAAGCCGCAGGATTAGGGGATTGCCACCCGAAGCTGACCCTGCAGTTCGCACCAGTATGACGAGCACGTCATTTCAAACCACTTTAACTGGTACGGCAAACCCCCCGGTGACTCGGTACACCCTCGAAAGTCCACAGGTTCCGACACCGTTTCATGGCACCGAGCTCGAAGACGTCGAGGACTGGTTTTTCGACTTCGAATGCGTGGCTGCTTTGAACGACTGGAACGACGGGGCCAAAATACGGCGTGTTTACTTCTATTTGGAGGATGGAGCACGTACCCGGTACATGAATCACGACGAACAGATGACATCGTGGCCCGAATTCTGCCGCCCGCTGTTGGATACTTACAGAAGTGCTGATCGCCACGAACGAGCGGAGCGACCGATCCAGGCCCGCATCCAGATGCCCAATGAAACTGTCCAGACCTATGTGGAATATATGACGTGCTTGTTCCGACGGGCTCATCCGAGTATGACAGAAGAAAAGAAGTTGCGTCACCTGACGCGGGGAGTTAAGGAGCAGCTTTTCGCGGCCTTGTATGGAGCCCTCCGAACACGGTCGCCGAGTTTTGGATGCGGAGCATCAAATACTCGAGGCTTGTAGTGCGGCGCCGTCCGCAAGCTTCCTCCTCCTCCTTCCACCATCTGTGCATCCCTTCCTCCTCTACACACCGCGCGCGCTTCACTCCTCCACCATCTGTGCACCCTTCCTCCTCTACACACCGCGTGCGCTTCTCCTCTTCACGAACATTCGCAAGGTGTATAATGTAGCGCGCATGCGCCGTCACGCTTCGAGAACATCGGCAGTTGACGCGCGCGCATGCGCCGTCGCGCTTCGAGAACATCGGCAGCTGACGCGCGCGCATGCGCCGTTGCGCTTCTCCCCCTTCTCGAACATTCGACAGCTGACGCGCGCATGCACCGTCACCCACCATCTGTGCCACGCGCGCTTTTCCCCTTCGAGAACATTCTACAATTCTCCTGATTCTCCAGTGGACGCGCATGCGCCGTCGCGCTTCGAGAAAATTCAACAGCTGACAGTGCATGCGCCGTCGCGCTGTATATATATTGTCACATGCGTCACGCGAAAAAGACGAAGGCGACAGCGCATACGCGCATCTGCACGCTTTTATGCAGAACGCAACAACGAGAAAGATGAGGAACTCTCTCTCACGCGGTTAACAAAAAGACCGACCCGCTGCTGTTTTCTCAGCGTCTCCGAGTACGACCTCTCTCTTGACGTCGCGACACTGGTGGAGGTGCTGGGGCCTGCAACCTGATGCAAGAAAGCGTTGTTCGGGACCGTACACCCAGTCCGGAGCCTCAACGTCTTGTTGCGACTCCAGTACACCGATTCAGCCGGCGCCTATTAGGCCTAAGCCCAGAACTCTTGACGGCATCTCCTGTTACCAACATGGCAGCCCCTTCAGCGTCTGCGAATCTTCCTCCGGCCCAGACGACTCACCCTTACCAGGTAACTTTTGAGACTCCTCGTGTTCCCGAAGTCTTCCGTGGAGAACCGTATGAAGATGTCGAGGACTGGCTCGACCAGTTCGAGCGGACCGCTGTGGTGAATCGTTGGAGCGTGCAAGAAAAACTTGGCCGTGCCTACTTCGCAATGGAAAATAGCGCTCGCACATGGTACGAGAACAGGGAGCCTACTTTCCAAACCTGGGACAATTTCCGCCAAAAGCTTCTCGAGACGTTCCTCAGTGCGGACCGACGGGATCTCGCACAACAGATGATCGAAGCCCGCATGCAAAAGCCGAATGAAAGCGTGGCCATGTTCGCTGAGGATATGGCCCGCCTGTTTCGCCGCGCTGACCCTGACATGCCCGAGGCAAGGAAAGTTCGTCATCTGATGCGGGGAGTTAAGGAACCGCTTTTCGCCGGCCTTGTACGAAATCCACCAACAACAGTGGATGAATTCATCAAAGAGGCGACTGTCATTGAGCGGGCGCTCCGGCAACGATGCCGCCACTTTGACCGCCTGCCCGACCAAACGCCTGTTGGTGCCGCCGCTCAAAACGCCGCCGTTTCTGAAAACTCTTTACGGCAAATGATTCGACAAATCCTGCGGGAAGAGCTGCGGGCCCTCGGCCTTCCGTCTACCGATCCCCCAGTTGCTTCTGTTGCAGAAATCGTGCGCCAGGAACTACGGCAAGCCTTTCCCTCACCGGCGCCACCACCCGAACCACGTCCACTGACCTATGCTGATGCCGTCCGCCGTCATCCGCCTGCCCCAGAAGAACCACCCTTTCAGCCACGGCCCGTTACCTTGCCGTGGTGGCAGCGTGAACCTGTGCGGCGACCACCAGTACGTCGGACCGACTTGTGGCGCACCGCCGACCGTCGACCCCTTTGTTTCCACTGCGGCGAACCAGGCCACATCTCGCGCTACTGCCGGCATCGAGAAACCCGGTTTGGAAACTTTTCTCGGCCCGCTTCTTTTTATTCTGGAGACCCTCGTGACCATTGTGCTGATCACCTACCGACCAACCAAGCGTCTTCACCAAGTCGTCGCTGGCGGTCTCCCTCACCTGCACGAGATCAGAATTCCCCGAATCGCCAACGGTACGCGGACGCCATCAGAAACCGCTCCCCAAGCCCGTGCCAGGGAAACTAACTGCCGCGACCTCCGGGGGCAAGGTTGCCAATTGCCGAGACGCCAAAAAGACCCCTTTGCCTCTACACAAAGACGACGTGACGACGGTGATGACGAAGACGACAACAACCACGAGTACTACTGCCAATGAATATTTGTACGTGCCGACCTCACCGTTATTATAGACGGACACCACGTAACAGCACTGGTGGACACTGGTGCTGACTTCTCTATTATGCGACAAGAGCTCGCCGACCGCCTTAAGAAGGTTAAGACGCCGTGGAGTGGGCCGAGCATAAGGAGTGCTGGTGGGCAGCTAATGACGCCAACCGGTAAATGCACCGCTCGGCTCGTAATCGATGATTCGAACTTCGTCGCCACTTTTGTCATTTTACCGGACTGTTGTAAAGAGTTGATTTTGGGTATGGATTTTCTGCGAGAGTACGGTGCTGTCATCAACATCCCAGAACGTATCGTCACCTTTTCCGCCCATCCTTACGTCGACGCCACCACTGAAGAACAACTGCAACGTTTACGTGTAGCCGATGATGTGATGCTCCCGCCGAGATCTTGCTGCCTTGTGTCGGTGTTGTGTGAACGGCCGTGCCGTAATGAGGTGATAGCGGAGCGAATAGACACGCTATTGCTTACGCAAGGTGTTTCAATAGCGAGAGGCATTCTGGCACTAATTGATGGGCGGGCAGAAGTCCTCATCACCAACTTCAGCAACGAGCGTCGTCACATCCAGAAGGGCACCACGATTGCCTACTACGACGACGTGGACCAAGCCAGAGATTGCTTCGCTTTACAGCCGGACGAGGCGACCATCCCAGCCTCGACACCTTTGCCTGTCAACATTTGCTCAACCCTGTCAGCCTCGGAAAAACAGCGCCTACTAGAGCTGATACACCAGTTCAAAAATTGTTTTTCGTGCACGTCGAAAGTCAAGCAAACACCGCTGACCCGGCACCGAATCATCATTGAAGATAATACGAGACCGATCCGTCAAAACCCATACCGTGTGGCTCCGAAAGAACGTGAGGAGATCCAAAAGCAAGTTCAGAAGATGCTCCAAGATGACGTAATACAGCCTTCCAAGAGTCCCTGGGCATCCCCCGTGGTATTGGTTAAAAAGAAAGACGGCAGCTTGCGTTTCTGTATAGATTACCGCAAGTTAAACCAAGTAACGAAGAAAGACGTATACCCACTGCCACGTATAGATGACTCTCTTGATCGGCTGCGGCATGCACGCTATTTCTCATCGATGGACCTGCGAAGTGGCTATTGGCAAATAGAGGTCGACGAGAGAGACCGTGAGAAAACTGCTTTCGTGACGCCCGACGGTCTTTATGAATTTAAAGTGCTTCCATTCGGGTTATGCTCCGCGCCAGCCACTTTTCAGCGTTTAATGGACACTGTGCTATCAGGACTTAAGTGGCAGACATGCTTGGTTTATCTAGACGACGTTGTCGTCTTCTCAGCTACATTCGAGGAACACCTAAGTCGATTATTTGCAGTTCTAGAAGCTATACGTTCGGCTGGCCTGACTTTAAAGCCAGAGAAGTGCCACTTCGGTTTCAACGAACTTTGCTTCTTAGGCCACGTGGTCAGCCACGAAGGTGTTCGACCTGACCCGGGCAAAATCGACGCTGTCGCAAAGTTTCCCGCACCGCATGACAAAAGAGCGGTGAGACGCTTCTTAGGCCTCTGCGCTTATTACCGACGATTCATCGCCAACTTTTCGTCTATTGCGGCGCCTCTGACGCGGCTCACACGAGAGGATGTCCCCTTTCTTTGGAGCGAAAAGGAACAAACAGCGTTCAACGAATTACGCCAACGCCTCCAAACACCTCCGGTTCTGGCGCACTTTGACCAGGAAGCGCCAACAGCACTTCACACCGACGCAAGCAATGTAGGCCTGGGCGCCATACTGATACAATGGCAAGATAACTCCGAGAAAGTGATAGCCTATGCCAGCAGAGCTCTTTCTCGCACGGAAGAGAACTACTCGACTACCGAGAAAGAGTGCCTCGCCGTGGTTTGGGCGGTTCTCAAATTTCGACCGTATCTGTACGGTCGCTCATTCAAGGTCGTCAGTGATCACCACTCGCTTTGCTGGCTCACTAACTTGAAAGACCCATCCGGCCGTTTAGCACGCTGGAGCCTTCGGCTTCAGGAGTTTGATATGACCATTATTTATAAATCAGGGAAGAAGCACACCGACGCAGACTGTCTCTCGCGGTCACCCGTTGAGCCTGCCGCTATTAATGACGAGTCTATGGACGCCGCATTCTTGGGAGTCATCAACGCGGCCACTATCTCACAAGAGCAGCGCCGTGACCCTGACCTGCTTTCGCTTATCGATTTTTTAGAAGGACGACGGGAAGACGTGCCGCGAATTTTTGCGAGAGGAGTGCCATCTTTTTGTTTAAGGAACGACGTCCTATACAAGAAAAACTTTTCTCCCACCGGCAGCCCATACTTGCTCGTCGTCCCTGCATCACTGCGAAAAGAAATTCTAGAAGCCTGCCATGATGAAGTCACCTCTGGTCATCTCGGTTACACTCGAACATTGTCCCGTCTGCAAAACAGTTACTACTGGCCTAACCTACCTGCTGCTGTGAAACATCACGTCCAAACATGTGCCGACTGTCAAAGACGCAAAGCACCACCCGGCAGGCCGGCAGGCTTATTACATTCCGTTCAAGTGCCAGCAAAGCCATTCGCCCAAATCGGAATGGATTTCCTGGGCCCATTCCCAACTTCTACCACAGGGAACAGATGGATCATTGTCGCCACTGATTATTTGTCTCGCTACGCAGAAACTAAAGCCATGCCGAGGGCCACAGCAGCAGAAGCGGCTCATTTCTTCATAGAAAACGTCGTCCTTCGGCATGGTGCTCCAACAGTTCTCATCACGGATAGAGGAACTGCGTTCGTGGCAGAACTTTTGGAGTCAGTTCTCAGGCTCAGTGGTACAGCTCACCGGAGAACAACGGCGTACCACCCACAAACGAACGGACTAACAGAGCGGCTTAATAAGACCCTCGCAGACATGCTCTGCATGTATGTCGACACAGAACACAAGAACTGGGACGAAATCTTGCCTTATGTGACCTTCGCCTATAATACTGCCCGGCAGGAAACTACCGGAATGACGCCGTTTAGTTTAATACATGGGCGCGAAGTCACTACAACGTTGGACGCTATGCTGCCGCACGAGTGTGACGACACTCACGCTGACGCCGAAGAATTTGGTCAGCGTGCCGAAGAAGCCCGACAGCTAGCCCGCGTGCGTATTTGTCACCAGCAACACAAAGATGCGAAACGGTACGACCTACGACATAAATTGGTAACCTACAAACCAGGCGACAAGGTATGGGTCTGGATCCCAATACGTCGACGCGGACTTTCAGAAAAGCTATTACGACGATACTTTGGCCCATATCGAGTCACCCGACGATTGAACGACATCAACTACGAAGTTATTCCCGACGGCGATTGCAGTTCCAGTCGCCGAAACTGCTCACCCGAAATCGTGCATGTCATCCGGATGAAACCCTACTTGTCCAGCTAACTCTCGTTTGTCCTGTGCGTGCCGGTGCATATGTGCGTTTTTATAAGTAGAGTGCCTTGGCTACGCATCGGGACGATGCCATTTTTGGAGGGAGGCAAATGTCACATGCGTCCCGCGAAAAAGACGAAGGCGACAGCGCATACGCGCATCTGCACGCTTTTATGCAGAACGCAACAACGAGAAAGATGAGGAACTCTCTCTCACGCGGTTAACAAAAAGACCGACCCACTGCTGTTTTCTCAGCGTCTCCGAGTACGACCTCTCTCTTGACGTCGCGACAATATGTAGCGGCGAGAGGAGGGAGACGTGAGATGACGTCGAAGGCGGCCGATGGGGCCGTGCCGATCTCGCCACTTTATTGCAGGCCTGAAGCGGAGCCGCGGTAGCTGTCCACGTCCAAACCGCCAGGCCAGAAGCTCGTTCTCATTCTCGCGCAGCTCGAGCTCGCGCCAGTTGCGCGAGAGACGCGGCGCGGTGATGGAAAAAATGACGATGGTGATGATGGCACTACAGGGCTCCCCCCCTAGCGCTTTGCGCGATTTGAACGCATATGAAAAAAAGAAAGAGGGCGACAAATGCTATGTACATGAACGGCAGTCCATAAAGTGTTCCTTTGGCAAGTCCAGTTTGTCAACGTGTAAGGGCCATCAGTAGGCAGCGGTCTCTGGCGGGCGACACTGGGAGTTGCGCAGAGGACGCAGGAGGAAGTGCCGGGTCGCTGTGCTGGCCAACAAGCGGGTCTCACGGTGACCTGGTCGGACAGGCCGAGAGTGGACCGTGTGTCGCGAGGTCTTGACAGGATGGTGGGTGACAATGTTGGCGCTGGGTGCACAGGACACTATACTGCCGCCTGTCGAGATTAGAAGTCCCGACAGGGTCCCATGATGGTGGTGGTGGTGGTGGTGATGGTGGGCATGCGCCAGTATCTGCGGCTGGGTGAACGTCGGTATCTGCACCAGGGATTGGTGCTGGTCTGCCTGGAACGCACCCAGTGTGGGCTGGGCCAGCATGGTCTGCGTGGGCAGCATGGACTGCAGCTGTTGCAGCGTCAGTGGCTGTCCCGGGACTAAGGCAAACGAGGGGGGCGACATCATGCGTGGCGGTGCCAGAAAGATGTTGGGCCTTGGCCCCAGGTTCTGTGGAATTGCAAGCGTCGGGGTGCCAGGCGGTCCTGGATGTCCCCCATGGGGCCTGGGCCCCGTCTGAGGTCCCAGGGTCAGGCCCGTGGCATGGGGTGGCTGCAGGGCCAGCTGGACCTCCTGTATCTGTCCGAGAGAGCTCTGGGTCTGCCCCTGTGCGCCTTGTATCAGAATCGGGCTGTGGCCCAGGCCCGGAATGTACTGGTTCAGCAGGAAAGTGCCGTGCGCAGGTCCAGCCGGAAACATGCCCGGCTGCGCTGCCGCGGGGTTCCCGATGAGCAGTGGACTCCCCGTGTTGAGCCCCATCGCGGCTCTGCGCTGCACCGTGGTCGCAGGCTGCGGCGCCGGTACAGGCGTGGGCCGCGGTGTGGCCTTGTGCTGGGTCGCCCAGGGAGACTGGGACCGGGTGGTCGCCGCTGCCGAAGGCGTCGTCATGTTCGCGCTGCCGCTCGACAGCTTGAGCAGGATCTGTGGCTGTTTCGGCTGGATGAGCCGGGGCGCACCAGAGATACGAGGACTGGGGCTGGCCGAAACCACCTGTGCGACGCCGGGTTTCGACGCAGGTGCCTGCTGCAGCGCCACGGGCAGAGGAGCGACGGTGGCAGGTGCTTTGGTGGTTGCAGGTGTCGACGCCGACGATGAGGGCTGGCTCTGGCCCCGCGAAGGCACGGCGCTGGGGCCCGTCGTAGACCACGAAACAGAGACAGGGACAGGGGCGGGGAGCGAGGACGCCGAGGGTGGTCGGCTGCTGGCCGGGAGGTGCGAATGGCATGTGGCGAGGCACCCGGCAGGCCATTGCTGGCACCAGTGGCAGGTGGCGGAGCGGCAGGGAGCACCATAGAGGAGCTGACCAGCAGCTGCGGCGAGGAGGAGGCCGAGACGTCTGAGCTGGTGGTCGCGGAAACGGCGAGGGCCACGGTGTGACGTGCCCTAGATTTCACAGAAGACGTGAAGGTGGCAGGCACGTGTGATGAAGCTCCGTACGGGGGCTCTGAGGGAATGTACCTCTCGGAGGGAAGGTCAGTCGCAGTGGGGGAGCCTTCTACCTCGTGGTCGTGATCAGGTGCAGGAGTGGATGTTTCTGCGACCGGATCAGTTGTAGAAGTAGTCAAAGCTGTGGTACCGAGGTAGCGGTCAATGGAGGGTTGCGGACCGGTTCGTACCTTGTTCTGCGACGCCTGGGAAACCTGTCTGGTGCGGGTAAACGGAAGCGGACGGTATGTGAGGCCATGTCTGGCAAGCACCGCCGAGCAGAGGTCATCGGAAGGCTGCTGGCTGGAGGTTGAAGTGCCAGAGAGATGGCGCAACTCCACCGGAAGGGCGTCGAGAAGAATGGCGTGCATCAGCAGCTGGTCCGTGATGCCATTCACCGCAAGAACGGCGTCCAGCTGCATAAACCATACCTTGGGGTAGGTCGATTGGAACGGCGGCACTGGCGGGCAGAGTTGCGGGAACATGGCAGCGGGCCGTTCGGCGAAGGGCGTGTTCTCCGGGTCACCAATGTAGCGGCGAGAGAAGAGGAGACGTGAGATGACGTCGAAGGCGGCCGATGGTGCCGTGCCGATCTCGCCACTTTATTGCAGGCCTGAAGCGGAGCCGCGGTAGCTGTCCACGTCCAAACCGCCAGGCCAGAAGCTCGTTCTCATTCTCGCGCAGCTCGAGCTCGCGCCAGTTGCGCGAGAGACGCGGCGCGGTGATGGAAAAAATGACGATGGTGATGATGGCACTACATATACTCAAGGTCGGCGCTCGCTCGCTCAGTTGCCGCTCGTCGGTTGGTTTGTACGGCGCATCGACGTCCAAGGTCGCGGTGAAATGAATTCCAACGAATCCACAAACACAATGATCGACGTCCCTTCGACCAGCGCCGCCCTTTCGCATACGTGTGTACGTGTTCACTCATTTAACACCCCCTCCTACAACCACGTTAACAAATTTAGCCATCGACCCAAGTAAGTCGCAATTTAACACCCCATTTCACAACCACGTTAACCAATTTAGCCATCGACCCAAGTAAGTCGCACTTTAACACCCCGTTAACCAATTATATGCTCCGCATCCTCCTCAGTGTTCCCCTGAGGGAAGCTGCGGGCAATCTTTTTTGTCCGAAGCCGTCACGATGGAAACGATGCTTCAGCATCGATTCACCCTGTATGAGCGGCAAGTGAACACGTCTACTGCTCAGGTTCTCACGAACTTTGTGAGCAACACCGAGTGTCTGCGCGACCTTATCCGCTCTATAGTACGCGAGGAGTTGCAAAAGGGTGCCACACCACCACTACCTACGGTGAGTTCCATTGCCAAGCATCGTCAAGGACGAGCTGCATCATGCCCTTCGTGACCCTGTGAGTCTGGATAACGCCACACCCGCCCCGGCTGACTACCACCGTGCGACCTATGCGGAAGCCTTGAAGCGCCCAGCTTCCTCTTTCCCGCTGTTTGCTCAAGCACCTCCTACGGTTTCACTTCAGTCGGCGCAGCCTCTACGGTACTACGAGAACACATGCACGCCCCCACCCCTCGTTTACGCCAGCCCTGTGCATCTTGCGGAACAACCAGCACACTACCTTGACGACAGACGTGCTTCGCCTCGGAAATCTGATGTTTGGCGCACTCCTGATCGCCGACCTTTGTGCTTCCACTGCGGTGAAGCGGACCATTTGTACCGCCAGTGTCCATACCGGCGCCTCGGGCTGTGCGGCTTTTCAGTATATTCAGCGCCTCCTCGGTATGGCCAGTGACCTTGCGACATTGAGGACTACCTGGCTCAACAGCGCATGCCACCGCCTTCTGGACGGCAGCCGCGCTCACCGCCGCCGTGGCGCTTTTCAACTTCGCCACAGCGCCATGCTGGCGCACGGTCCCCCAGTCCCCGCCGGGAAAACTAACGCAAGCGACCCTTGGAGGCGAGGTCGCTGGCAGTCGACGTGCTGAAGACCTCCAATCGACGCTAACAGTTAAGGGTGTAGATTCGACTGAGCGATATGTGCGGCTTTCTCTGGATATACCGGTGCTGATAGACGGCTATGCAGTAGGTGCTTGATACCAGGGCTAACTATTCGATACTAAGCGGGAAAATAAACAGACTACTAAAGAAGGTAATCACGCCCTGGCATGGCTCCGTGATTTGAGCGGCTGGTGGCCACATCGTCTCTCCGCTTGGAACCTGCACGAGTAGAGTTCGGGTCTGCGGTTATACTTTTGTAGCAAGTTTCCTTGTGCTCCGCGAATGTTCACGTGACGTTATTCTTGGTGTTGACTTCCTGCAGTAGTATGGAGCTGTCATTGACCTTCAAGAGAATCGCATCACCTTCTGAGCCGACCGAGCAATCGACAAGCAGGACGACCAACAACTTGCCGACGTTCTTCGTGTTTCTACTGAAAGTATAACGCTTCCTCTAAGAGCCAGTGTTATTGTCGACGTCACATGCTGTGGATTGCGAAATGGGGAAGCAATTGCAGAAAGTAATTTTGAACACCTGCTGACTCAAGGTGTTTGTGTGGCTAGGAGTATCATACAGCTACGTCATGGCCGACCTCAACTGCTCGTTACAAATTTCAGCGACGAACACTGAATTTTTTTTCGTGGCACTTCGTTAGCGTTTGAGGATGCATTAGGAACTGTTCCCATCTGCTTCTCGTCGGACGCAGTGGATTGATTGATATGTGGGGTTTAACGTCCCAAAACCACTCTATGATTATGAGAGACGCCGTAGTGGAGGGCTCGGACGCAGTGGAGGCCGCCGATAAGTCTCTAAACAATATCGATATTAATTCTAACCTCACACCAGAAAACCAGACAGCACTGCGAAAACTCTTGCTTGAATTCAAGTCATGCTTCGCTGCTTCCTCTTAGGTGCGCCACACTTCGATCCCTCGGCACAGAATCATCACTTACGACGACGCCCGCCCAGTACACCAGCAGCCTTGCCGTGTGTCAGCGAAGGAACGAGAAGCCATTCGTACGCAAGTTCGAGAAATGCTTGACGACGGCATCATCGAGCCTTCCAACAGTGCGTGGTCCTCTCCGGTCGTCCTAGTCAAGAAGAAAGATGGAACGCTACGTTTTTGCGTCGATTATCGGAAGCTGAACAGCGTGACTGTAAAGGACGTGTACCCGCTGCCACGCATCGACGACTCGTTAGATTACGCCGCACCCACTATTTTTCCTCTTTGGATTTGAAAAGCGGGTACTGGCAGATTTAGGTTGACGAACGAGACCGCGAGAAAACGGCCTTTGTTACCTCTGATGGCCTGTATGAATTTCGAGTCCTTCCTTTTGTTTTGTGCTAAGCGCCCGCAACCTTCCAGCGAATGATGGACACTGTGCTTACGGGTCTGAAGTGGCAAACTTGTCTGGTATACCTTGATGATGTTGTCGTTTTTTCTGAAACCTTCCAGCAACATCTTCACCGCCTCAGGAGTGTGCTACAGGCTATTCAATCAGCAGATCTTACACTCAAACCGCAGAAGTGTCACTTTGGTTATGAAGAGCTCAAATTTCTTGGCCATGTAGTCAACGCGAAAGGAGTCCGACCAGACCCCGACAAAATTGCCGCTGTACCCGCGTTTCCGCATCCTACAGACAAAAAGACTGTTCGGCGCTTTCTGGGCTTGTGCGCCTACTATCAACGATTTATTAGAGGGTTTTTCGAAGATAGCGGCACCCTTGACTCGCCTTACACGCGACGACACACCGTTTGTATGGGCTACCAAAGAACAGGCTGCTTTTGCCGAGCTACGACAGCGGATGCAGTCAGCCCCTGTTCTTGCGCATTTTGACGATGATGCTGACACAGAGGTGCACACTGACGCCAGTAACATTGGCCTCGGCGCAGTGCTCGTCCAGCATCAATACGGCAAAGAACGAGTCATAGCCTATGCCAGCCGCTCACTGTCCCGTACCGAGGTGAATTACACGACCACAGAGAAAGAGTGTCACGCAGTAGTGTGGGTGATCACCAAGTTTCGCCCGTATCTCTATGGTTGTCCATTTCTAGTGGTGACGGACCACCATGCCCTCTGCTGGTTGGTAAACATTCGTGATCCCTCTGGACGACTGGCCCGATGGAGCTTGCGTCTACAGGAATTTGATGTTACCATCATATATAAGTCTGGACGGAAACATGAAGACGCTGATACGCTGTCGCGTGCACCCATACCTTTAGTCAATCAAGAAGAAAAGGACGATGACGGTTTCCTGGGTGCCCTTAGCTCATCTGACTTGAGCAGACGCCAGCGAGAGAATGAATAGATTCGACCGCTCATCGACTATCTGGAGGGTCATAGCGCCGTTATACCTCGCCATCTATCTCGCGTCGTGACGTCTTTCTGCCTCCGAGATAATGTCCTGTACAAAAAAAAAACGCCCGTTCTACGAGGCGCGCTTACCTCCTCGTCGTACCGAAGGACATTCGGGCCGAAGTCCTCTCCGCGTGTCATGACGAGCCTACATCTGGGCTCGTCATGACGAATGTAGTATCAGTAGTACGCCTCACTTACTCTGGCGAATGCTCGCCAGAGTAAGTGAGGCGTACTACTGGCCCGGACTTTCGGCAAGCGTGAAGCAGTACGTTCAAAGCTGTTGTGAATGCCAGCGTCGAAATTCGCCACCTAGAAAGCCAGCTAGATTACTTCAGCCAACTGATCCACACCACAAGCCATTTGACCAAGTCGGCATGGACATTCTCGGCCCCATTCCCTTTATCGTCCGACGGCCACAAATGGGTCATTGTTACAACTGACTATTTGACCCGCTATGCTGAGACAAAGGCGATACCACGAGCTACGGCTTCTGAGGTAGCACCATTCTTCATGTGCCACATTTTTCTGCGCCACGGTGCTCCATCTACAGTGATAACCGACAGAGGAACAGTGTTCACTGCACAGCTTATTCATGAAGTTTTTTTACTAAGTAACACTAGGCATCGAATGACGACTGCTTGCCATCCACAGTGCAACGGCTTAACCGAGCGACTAAATAAGACAGTCACAAACATGATCTCCATGTACATCGACGTCCAACACAAAACATGGGATCAAATTTTGCCTTATGTGACGTTCGCTTATAACACCGCCGTTCAAGAAACAACCCGATTTACACCGTTTCGCCTTCTCTACGGCCACGAAGTTCAGAGGATGCTGGATGCGATGCTTCCTTGTGAAGGCGCCGATCAATTAACAACTGACGCAGAAGAATTTGCAGAGCGTGCCGAGGAAACTCACCCGGCTACAAATTGGTCAGCAGCAACAGGTCGATGCATGACGTTACAATATGCGTCACAATGACGTATCTTACACTCCGGGAGACCAAGTTTTGGGTTTGGACCCCTGTTCGACGCCGTGGCCTCTCCGAAAAGTTGCTCAGCAGATACTTCGGTCCGTATAAAGTATTACGCCGCGTGAGCGACGTAAACTACAAAGTGGTTCCGCACGCTACGTCGTCACGATGGGTACAACGAAAACAACCGACCTCAGACATAGTTCACGTGATGCGCATGAAGCCTTATTTTGCGCGTTCCTAAAAGACCACTTTTCTTGTGTTTTTTTATTTGTGCTCCGACAATTGCCTTATCATTGGTGAACTTATCGCGTCTAACATTTCATTATTGGTGCCCTTTTTCATTGTTTAACCTACTTTGTTTTGGTTTTTTTCTAAAACTTTACAGCATCAGGACGATGCTCTTTCTTTTTTTTTGTCGTTGAGGAAAAATATTGCCACCTACTTCTAGTAGTGGGTCGTATGCCAAGGTGAAGGCACACACCACAGAGAAGAAAGAAGTGCGCGTGGACCCCCCGCTCTGGCAAACAAGCCCAAAAGAAAGGAACAAGCAAGCGAGCAAGCAAACAAGCCCAACCGACGCGCTTGGTTAGAGCCCTGTTGCTCAGACGTCAATAAACCTTGTCGACACCCCCTGGAGCGACGTGACAATATGAATACGTATACATACACGGTACATGACATCGACGCCGACGCCAGCGGCGAAATCCAGCCGAGAGTATCCATATAATTGCTATCGCAATAAAATAACTTTCAACCACGGTCACCTTCTCTCTGCATGCTTCGCATAGCGTCGATTTATAAGCTACGTGGGATCTGCCAAAAATATATATCTGTGTTTCATCATCGCGCAGAATTTTTCAAATAATTTTTTTACCGCTGTATTCAAAGCTGGAATAACATTGATTGATATGTGGTGTTTAACGTCCCAAAACCACTGTATATGATTATGAGAGACGCCGTAGTGGAGGGCTCCGGAAATTTAGACCACCTGGAATTATTTAACGTGCACCCAAATCTGAGCACACGGGCCTACAACATTTCCGCCTCCATCGGAAATGCAGCCGCCGCAGCCGGGATTTGAACCCGCGACCTGCGGGTTAGCAGCCGAGTACCTTAGCCACTAGACCGCTGGAATAACATACCACGTTACATTGGTTCTTAACAGAAACATGAATTCTCGAACGCACTAAACGACGGTACACCATACTCTTCGCGTGTTAACGCGATAGCCTTAAAGAGCTCGTGTCGCAGAAAACCTGCCTCCAGCGTCGGCCCCGTCGGTTGTGAGCGAAAGATCGTCTGTGTGTCTGTGACCGAAAAATCAAATCACCGAGATAACCGTGAGAGGCCACTACTTGTTCACGCGTGTGCGCGCGATCACGCTATAAAAGCCGCGCATTTGTAGAAAAAAAGTGCTCAAGGTCACGAGGCACGATAGTTTCTTTGCCCTGCTAACCCTCCCTGCTTAGCTTCCAGCGCTTTTGTCAGGACGAGAGAAGATGTAATGCAATTGCAGCATCCGACAAACCTTCGTAACTTCACTGGCACTGGATGGATTCTTAAAATTTTTGCAGCATTGAATTTGTGAGGCAATAGGGTCTTCTAGTGAGTTCATTCGATGTTTGCATGAAAAAGTGTTTCAGGGTCCCATTAAATCATTTTGTTCGACAGGTGTCACGACGAAAACGAGCCCATTCGGCGATAATAGCTCACGGTGGTTTAAAATACTGTGCGCGTTTTTATGTGCGTGCGTGTGTATGTAACAAAACATGAATAATTATGCACTTAGCGGTTTAAGGGTACACTAGGGGTCAGATTTCTCTACCGCATTAAACTCTTAAAGGCGAAGCTTAAGGGTCCCAAATTTTTTCAACTTTTTTACATTGTTTAAATAATCTGTTCATGGTGTTTTAGGAGCGACGCTCCTCTTAGTCTAACCTTCTTTCACATCAGGCGTAACCATCAGTATCTCCCGAACAGTACAATAGATGGCGCTGTCTTATAGAACTGTGAGACAGTTCGGGCTGTCATAGAACTGTGAGCCAGTTCGGGCTGTCAACGTGCATGGACGTGTTTTTTGAGCGCTCCGGATCGACTGCGCAGATAAGTGTTTTTGCATGTTTTGAGCTTGTGTTTATAATTATAGAGCAGCGGTTGAAATCTTCGTAGCACTTATTTTATGGTACGGCTTTTTCGAGGGCCAGTCACCAGGTATTTATTAGTTAGTGTGGGTGTGTGCGTTTGAATTTTTTGTTGTTTTTTTGCCACCCCGTGGGGGAGGTGCGCGTACATTGAACACGCATATTTTTGTAGTAGAGCTTAGATTTCTTTTGTTTTCGTAGTGCAGGGCTTGAGTTTAGTAATTATCGAGTATAGGGACAATTGGTGTCAGAAAGGCATGGTTAAAAGACTGTAAAGTGTTCAGGATGTGGAGTGGGTTTGAAAGTGGACCCAAGCGTAGAAGCGGATGGAGAAGAGGCTAACGCGAAGTGTAGGCAATGTGAGGTCGAGGAAAAAATTGAGAAAATGATGGTTGCCCAGAGTGAACTGCTCATGAGAATCGCCGAACTCGAGACTGCGTTGGCGACAGAGCAAGAGAAAACGAGGGCAATGGGAGAAAGACTGAAGTCCGCCGAGGAAGCGCTAGCGAAGCTGAACTAAGAAGCGACCTACCGAGAGAACAGTAGGGAACCGGCAACCAGAACGGTAGAGAAGGAAAAGCAAGCAAGTTTGAAAAAAACAGGTTTAGCCGGTTCAACTGTCGCAAGGCCCAGCTTCAGCGATGTAGTGGTGGGGCAGTGAGGGAACAAAGCAGCCGGCGTCACAGGTGCAAGTAGCCCCCGGGTGCAGAACGCTCCAGCTGAAAAGTCACAGCATGTGATAATCGCCGGGGACTCGAATTTAAATCGATGCACAGAAGCCATCAAAGAGAGGGTAACAGGTGACAAGAGGGTTGCAGTAGGGGCGTTCCCAGGACGCAAGCTGGAAGCAGTCATGAGGCAAGCGAGGGCAAAGCTCAAAACGACAGCTGATAGACGAAACCTCGTGATAAGTTCAGGCGGTTTTAAACGATGTCCTCAATGAAGATGCAGCAGGACTAGCAGCCACACTGGCGAAAGGCGTCGATGACATGCGCGCCACTTCTCCTAAGGTACAGGTAGTGATATGCACGATACCGGAGGTACCGGTGCGTGATAGCAACCTGCAAAGAGCGGTGGTCAACGCAAACCAAGAGATATGGCGGATTAGTAGAGAGAAAGGCTTTGAGGTGGTGGAAATAAACAGAGAGGTGCATAGGTGGGGGGGTTTTCAACGAGACAGAATTCACTTAGATGGGCGGCTAGGTCATGAGGTGGGTTGGCGACTTGCAGGACGCACAGTAGCTTTTTTGGGGGGCAAGCGAGCCCTTCGGGGTGCAGGACAGCTAGTAACGAGGAAAACAACCAGGGAGACTCTTCGATAGGTGGTATGGACAGATACGATTCCAAAGTGGCACCAATATCTAAGATAGGTAGAGTCCGGGGCATAAATAGACGTAGCCACGAGCGCCGAGCCAATTCAGACATAGGGTATATTAACATGCAGGGTGGTAGGAATAGGCTGAAGTGGGAAGAGATAGAAGAACAGCTAAGGGAAGAGAGGCCGATGGTATAACGGTTTTGTAGAAACACATCTCACGGACATGGAACAACCTCCGAACAATCCGGACTACGCGTGGAAATACTGCAATAGAACAGAAGGCAGCAGAAAGGGGGGTGGTATTGGGGCATTCATTCATAAAAGTATAGACAGGCAAAGGGTCAAGCAGGAGGGCAAGGAACATTTATGGCTAAAAGGGAAAGTGGCAGGTCAAATGACACTCCTTGGTTTCGTGTACTTGTGGATGGGAGCAAAGGCAAGAGAGGAAAACCAGGCAATGGTAGAGTGTATATCAAAGGACATTCAGGAGTTAGGAAGAGAGTGCGAGATAATTATGCTAGGAGACATGAATGCGCACATAGAAGATATAGATGGGTATACCGACCCGACAGGCAAATGATCATGGATATGTGTGAAAGGCTTGATTTGATCATTTGCAACAGTACCGAGAAGTGTGAAGGGCAAATAACATGGGAGGTAGGAAGGCTTCAGTCGAGGATAGATTATGCACTGATGTCACATAGGATGTATGATAAGTCAGGGGGAATGCACATAGATGAAGGTTGTCCAGAAGTCTGGGGGGGTAGCGATCACCAACGTATCAAGCTAGTTTTGGAA
>WOVY01006160.1:0-12975 GCA_013436015.1 Rhipicephalus annulatus | reverse complement strand
TGGTTAAGCACCACCGCTATTTAGGGTTCGTCATTGATCACAACCTGTCCTGGTCAAAGCATGTGACTGTGCTGAGAAACAAACTAATCAGTTTTGTGTATGTTTCTTCGTGTTATAGCAGGACTGAGATGGGGCCCTTCGGAGAAAAGTCTTCTGCAGTTATACAAGGCATTGTTTGTGGGGCTATAAGGTACAGCTCACCTGTGCTTTCCAGCATGCGGGCAACGTGCCTTCGTACTTTAGAGAGCCTTCAGGCACGAGCACTGAGAATATGCCTTGGCCTGCCACGGTGCACATCTACTTCTGGCAACTATAGAGGAGTCACGCACCTACCCTATACAGGTTTACCACGTCCTGTGAGCCTTTTCGAGTGCACCTTCGTCTGCTGACCCGACATGCACAGCACCCGTTATCTTCGCTACAAGTGGACCAACCAGGCTGTACCTATTCGCGATGCCTCGATACGCATAGGCCATGATCCCGTCAGGCTTTGCACCTGCCGTAATCCCTGCAGTGCCTCCATGGACATTGACTAAACCGCTGGTGTGCCTTCACATACGTGGAATTTCGTATAAGTCGCATGTTTCTTATATTGCCCTCAAGCAACTCACCTTGGCACATTTAGATGACCGATACAGCGACTCTGTGCACATTTACACCGATGGATCCGTAACTTCATCCGCCTCAGCTGCAGCCTTCGTGATCCCTCAACTCGGTATTTCCCGACAGTACAAATTAGATCACAGGTCATCTTCGACAGCTGCAGAACTTGTTGCTATACAAGAAGCCATAAAATTTGTGAACGACCAAGCACCGCGTAAATGGACGATTCTGTCTGATTCGAAATCAGCGCTTCAAGCTATCCATTCTTGCTTAAGAAGAGGCCAATTTTACGAGTTAACGTTAGGAATCGTCCAAGCATTTGACCTAACACACAGGGGCGGTCACTTGATTACACTACAATGGATTCCTGGACACTGCGGCCTGGTTGGCAACGAAACAGCCGATAGCGAAGCAAGAGCGGCAATATACAACGCTCCTATGTACGTCAAAATACCCTACTCGCGAGGTGACGTCAACACATTGTTGAGATCACTCATGCGCGAATGCGCTGCCAATTACTGGTTGCTACCAGATCACCGGAACAAGCGCCTGCGGGAAACAGACCCCAGTATGACTTTTCGTCTTCCAGATAAAATCAGCCGAAGACATGCTAATATACTACACCGGATTCGCCTGGGCGTCGCCTTCACTCGTCACTACACCCACCTAATCGGCCGTGCGGACAGCCCAAATTGTGAACGCTGCCAAGTGCGCGAAACGATAGCTCACATATTTTGTGACTGTGCATTATACGTGGCACAAAGAGAAATGCTAACTGCAACGTTGGCAAGCATTGGACGAACACCATTAAGTGAAAGCCACATATTATCAGCAATGAGCGACCAAACAGTGTCAAAAACTGCTACAAAGGCTGTTCTAGACTTTATAAAAAGCACTGGACTAGAAACTAGACTGTAGGGTACTATACAAAGTGGCTACTGTACATACGCACCACCTCTTCTTGTCCCCATCATCACCCTTCATCCCTCTTTCTTTCCCCTTTCCCTTATCCCCTGTGTAGAGTAGCAGGCTAGAGCAAACTAGCTCAGGCCGACCTCTCTGCCTTCTAATAAATTCTCACTCACTCACTCACTCTCATTTTTAACCACCTTGAGTTCATTCATGGTATATACAAGTTCATTGTATTCATGGCACTGCGGCTCAACGCTCGCTAAACCTTTCTAAAGCTAAGGAGGTTACAACCAGCGAGTATAATGTAGCATCCCTTCCTTGTCCGATAGTGCTCAATGTACATGCCAATGGCTGCTGATGGGGATCGCAGCGTGCGCGTTGACTAAAAGCCGAATGCTCATGTCTCTCGTTCCCCATTAGCAGCCATTGGCATGTACATTGAGCACTACTTTTTATTGTTAAATAACGCACAGAAGAAATCTCTCACTGGCACCACCTTGGAGGTCAAGTGTTATACCTATTTCGGGTATGTGCCACTGGTGGTTACATACGAGGGACGCCCAAGCCACGCCATAAAGAGCTTCGCTCCTAAAAAGAAATTATTTATTCATGCATTTCAAGTTCCGCTCAATTCACGTGACAGTCGAGTAACACATTAAATTCAACCCTTGATCTACTGAAACTGGCAGGAGTACGTTCGATGACGTTCTTACCATTAGTGACACTTATGTCACTTTACCGAGAAATAATCTCTAAATAATACTCTCGGTTAATATTAACTATGCTGATTGAAGTAGGTTTACACGGCAACATTGTTAATAACCTTCGAAAGGCTTTCATGTTGTCTAAGCTTTGGGATTGATTCCTCGTGTCGTTTCTCACACTTGGAACAATTCCTTACCTCTTAGAGCTGCGACGGTGAACGTAGCCTTGTCAATGAGCGATAGAAAAATAAATGGCTCTTCTGAATGCAGATGTTATAGTTTACCACTGCACTAGCGATAATGCTTAAGGTGCTGCGAGAATACTGCTACTCAAACCACAGTCGTATCATTGTCAGTCATAGGATAACTTACCCCGAGTACTTGCATTGTTGTCATCCTTATCAGGACTCTTGCTAACTGTCGATGGGTTAGGGTTTCTCCTCGTAGACCATGGGCTGTGAGGCCGGACCTCTCTGCTTTCGGACTGTGATTCAGTGGTCAACCACTCCAGAGGCTGATGTGCATACTCTCGAGGTAATTGTTCCTGAAACGGGGTTGAGTATTTCACTAAGGCAGTTCATTTCACCGGCTGTGAACATAGATGGCTAGCCATTTGGTACTTGCGTCTTTTGTGTTAGCTAATGGTCAGTTGTACTCAATGTGTTGCCATTTGGTGCTTATGTCTTGTGTTAACCTATGGTCCGTTGTACCGAATGTGCTAAGTAAAAAACGACGAAACAAAAAGCAGTTGTCAACACTGCAGTGGAGGCTTCCAAACCAGCTGCACCCTGTTCGTACAGACGACGTCCTCAAGAGCGTTGTCTCCCGAGTTGTCACTAAGGGAACATGATTGATCGCTTTCCAATACCACGGGATTTCTGAGTGTGGTTGTGAACCCACATTTCATGATGCGACAATTTATCGAAGGAAGTAGATACACGGGCCGCGAAATAGAAGCCTTTCACATAAAGAGCAAGAGAGTTCGATACACTAACTGTCCTATCCGTCTGTTTAACAACGAATTCGCGCATATGCTTCCACCAGCTACAGATTAACTATAGCACTGCATTGATTGATTGAAGTCCTTGATTGGCGTTATTTTGGTTACGCTCTGACATGTCCTCATTGGTGCAGCCATACGAAGTTATTACGTTTTTAACGCGGTAGCGTTAAAAAGTAGCTTTGGAAAAAAAATTCGGCGTTGGCATAGTTGGTTGTGAGTGAGAAATCAACTTGTCCATGACCAAAAACTTGAGATGCCAATAAAATAAATACTAATAATTTATGAGTTTGAGTCAGGATTGAACGCAGGTGGTTTGCATGGCAAGCAGGTGTTATTTCTGCCGGTTCTGCCGGTTCTGCCGGTTCTGCCACCGCTGCTCTTTGGCAGCAGCGGTGGCAGAACCAGCAGATCTACTGATTTTCGTCTGTTTGCGCAGATTTTTTTCGTCGACCACTGCCTTCCTGTCGGTGGCCTGTGTGGAAACCATCTCCCTGCTATCAAGTTTCATCGCATCGTGTGCCATTTTCACGCCGCGATTTCTTCGGATCAACTGATATCTCCAACTGAAGCTACCGACGATCTTACCGCTGGGGGCCACCACCATCACCGAGCTTCACTATAAAAGTCACCGACCCTGAGGACAGCGGCTCTTTGGCAGCAGCGGTGGCAGAACCGGCAGATCTACTGATTTTCGTCTGTTTGCGCAGATTTTTTTCGTCGACCACTGCCTTCCTGTCGGTGGCCTGTGTGGAAACCATCTCCCTGCTATCAAGTTTCATCGCATCGTGTGCCATTTTCACGCCGCGATTTCTTCGGATCAACTGATATCTCCAACTGAAGCTACCGACGATCTTACCGCTGGGGGCCACCACCATCACCGAGCTTCACTATAAAAGTCACCGACCCTGAGGACAGCGGCTCTTTGGCAGCAGCGGTGGCAGAACCGGCAGATCTACTGATTTTCGTCTGTTTGCGCAGGTTAGTTCACGCCCGGTTTAAATTTGCTTTGTTGTTCTTAGCGAGTTTTCTGTGCTGCCGCTGCTGCCAAGTGAATTGTATTTGTTCTGTGTGCTACATTTCCTGGTACTATGTCGACACTAAATGCATGCCCTACATGTAACGATGCCATTAAATCCGATGAATTGTCGGTGGCATGTGGCGAGTGTAGCCACTGTTTTCACATTGGAACATGTGCAGGCATATCAGAAAAACAGTATAAAAAGAAGTCCGAATCGGCTAGGCAAAAGTGGGTTTGCTCTACGTGCAAAGATAGTGGAAAAAGTGTCGAGATTACTGAAGGGAGGCCGGAAGCTGAAGTTGACATCAGATCTATTCTCAGTGGCATAAGTCAGAAGTTAGACGAGTTGTTGCCGCTCAGGGAAACAGTGCCAAACATCGAGCGGTCGATACAGCTCATGTCGGACAAGTACGATGAGATGTTGACAAGGCTTGCCGCACAAGAAAAAGATACGAAAGAAATACGGAAAAGACTTGAACGCCTTGAACAGGACACCTGCGCTAGTGATGATGCTTCAAAAAAACTTGAGGCCGATTTAAATGAGCTCGAGTGGAGAAGCCGCAAGTTTAACTTGGAAATACATGGTGTAAGCGTCTCTGAAGGTGAAAATTTGCTTGCAAAGGTAAATTCTGTTGCCAGCATGATTGACGTTTGTGCACTGGACGCAGCAGACGTCGCTGCCATTCACCGCCTCCCATGCAAATTTGGCAAAACACCAGGTATAATCGTTCGGTATGTCAGACAATCTGTTAGAGACGAATGGCTGCATAACCGGTCAAAACTGAGAGAAAAGAAATCAAGCCTGTTCATCCAAGAGAACTTGACCAGCCAAAGTCGGCAACTGCTTCGAGAGGCTAAGGAATGGGCGAGGGAAAATCGGTACAAATACGCATGGCACAAGAACGGGAAAATCCTGCTGCGCAAATCTGACGGCGATTCCGTGTTAGTAGTGCGTCACAGGACCGACTTTCCCGTCTAAGCCTGCTAGTTGCTGACTGTATCTAGATTATTTCATTCCTCAAAATGGCTAGTCAAAGTCCCTTTCTTCCACACGAGCTAGACGCTTTTGTGACAAGTCATCACGCACATTCCTTGAAGTGCCTTCATCTAAACGTTCGTTCACTCTATAACAAGGAAGAAGATATAAATGATTTCATCAATGGTTTTCATTTTCTGTTTGATGCAGTAATGCTTAGTGAAACTTGGTGCAGGGATGATCGTGATTTGTTCAATTTTCCGTCTTATCAATCGTATTGTGTAAACAGAACTAATCGCCGAGGCGGTGGCGTTATGCTGTTGCTAAGAGAGCACGTAAACTGCGAGCTGCTTTCCAACTTTTGTATCTGTTGTGATGATTTTGAAATAATAACAGCTCGTGTGAATGACTGTATGTTTTCCGTTTGCTATAGACCACCAAGTGGAAATCTTCCTAGTTTCTTTTGTTTCTATGAACAGCTGTTATCATTTGTTTCAGAAACTGGCGATTATTTGGTGTCTGCTGGTGATTTTAATATCGACCTGTTGACCATTTCTGCACCACAAAAGGCCATGTTAACCATGCTGACTTCTAACGGATGCGAAAATTTAATCTATGTACCGACAAGGGTAACTACTGAAAGCGAAACACTGTTAGATTTATTTACTACTAATATCGATTCTACAAAAGCCAACAGTGGTGTAATAACGTGGGACCTTAGTGACCACCTCCCAATATTTGCTCTACTAAGAAAGCAAAATTTCACGATAAATGAAAAGCATCAGTACATTTCTTTTCAAAATATTACACAAACAGGTTTGGATAATTTTAGAGCTGAATTGCTACTTAGCGATATTCCGCAAATTCTGAAAATAGACGACGTTGACATTGCATACAGTAAACTTATTGATGAAATTTCTCGTGTGTATAAGCGTCACTTCCCACAAAAAAAGTTTAAATTGGGTAAAAAAATAAGAAAACCATGGATAACCCCTGAATTGTTACAAAAAATTAAGTGTAAAAATGCGCTTTATCACAAGTTCATTAAAAGTAAGGAACCAAGCATATTGAAAGAATACAAGTCGCTTAGAAACAAACTAAACAAAGAACTAAGGTCACACAGGAAATGCTATTTTCAAGCTGAGTTTGATAGCTGCTCGAAAAAACCCGATATGTTATGGAAAAAGCTTAATACTGTCTTAAATCGCCGTAAATCGTCTCCACGTGTAGAAAAGCTATTTCTTGGTGGCCACGAAATATGGGGCGATGATTTGGCGAATACATTTAATGATTATTTTGTGAGCAATTCTAATTCTTGTGCATCTGCTGATATTACAAAATTTATGCCTGATAGCAATCCATCTTCCTTTTTCCTTCGCCCATTTACAGAGTCTGAAGTACTGTCAGTTTTTCTTTCGCTTAAAAATAGCTCAAGTTGTGACGTTGAGGGCATGCAGGTTCGTCCAATCAAGTATGTGCTTGATTTAATTTGTCCATATCTTACCTACATCTTTAATCTGTCTTTGGCGAGCGCTATCTTTCCCAGGAGGATGCAGATCGCAAGAGTTTCTGTGCTTTTTAAGAAAGGTGACATAAACGATATCAAAAATTATAGACCTATTTCGATTTACCAGTATTATCCAAAGGGCTGGAGAAACTTATACACGTGCAAATGTCTAATTTTTTCGATAAGCACAATCTTATATCTACAGCCCAATTTGGATTTAGAAAACACCTTTCTACTGAGTTAGCCTTGCTACAACAAAAAGAATTCATTTTAACACAATTTGAAAGCAAGAATCTTGTGCTCGGCCTTTACATTGATTTCAGTAAAGCATTTGATTGTATCCATCATTCCATACTACTTAAAAAACTTGAAACCTATGGTATTCGCGGGCACTGCTTAAACCTCGTGAAGTCGTATCTAGATCATCGTCATCAGTACGTCCAGATTGAGCATTACCATTCAGACTTAAAACACATCAGCAGAGGCGTTCCTCAAGGTAGTATTCTCGGCCCATTTCTTTTTATAGTTTACATCAATGACCTAGTAAATATCTACAGTGATGCGAAATACGTTATGTACGCTGACGACGCTAGCCTATTTTTTTCGTCACCTGAACTTGGTAGCCTTCAGAATAACACCAACACTGCTCTAAGGGCGCTCCAAAAATGGTCAGCAGCAAACGTTTTGCAAATTAATACTAAAAAGACAAAAGCCGTGATTTTCAGACCAAAATCTAAGCAGATAACCTGCGATCACATCACCCTTCTTTACACAAATGAAGCAATAGAAATAGTGAGTAGTGTGAAAATACTGGGAGTTACCTTCACACAAAATATGCTTTGGGATTTACACATCGAATCAGTTTTAGGCAAGCTATCTCGTGTGGTTGGTATGATGGCGCGTCACAGATTGATATTACCTTTTAAAATAAAGCTTCTTGTTTACAATGCGCCCTTTTTTCTTCCTTGTATTATTGTTTTTTGGTATGGGGTACGACGACATATACAAATCTTGAAAGACTTCATGTACTGCAGAAAAAATTTCTACGGGCGCTTTTCAATGTACCCTACAATTCCCATACTTCAGATTTATTCTTGAAGGGAAATGTCATCCGCGTGTTTACCCTATACAATTACAAGTTAAGTATAGCGTTCAAACGAGAGATAAAAGAAAACCTAAAGTTTTTCCACGAGTTATCTCATCTTGCCAAAAACACCCATTCATACGGCACTCGTTACATAGAACAGTGGAAGGTGGTCACTGCGCGGACAAGCTATTCTATGCAGAAGCTATCATACACGCTGCCAACCCTTTTAAATTCATTTCATAAATTACACATTGAATTGAAAATAACTCCTGCACGAACACTGCGCGAGCATTTCATCAATTCATGCTAACATAGTAAATAGTGTAAAATATTGCTTTTTTTCATTCTTCCTTACTGATGTGTTTTTTTTTTAGACATATCTGTATTCCGAATATGTGTTTCTTGTGATTTTTTTTTTCTCTTTATGTGAATGTCTGCCATCGCTGCCTGCACTGTAGGGGTGGCTGCGGGCCTCTGTCAAGTTGCTTGTGCTTTCAAGCAACTTTTACCCGCAGTCTCCTCCATCGCTGATGGAAATAAAAATTATTATTATTATTATTATTATTATACTACGCTGCCACGAGCCTCGTTAGAAATGACTCAATCTGCTTAGAAATTCACTGAACACTTATTGTTTACAAACACACGTGCTGTACACAGGTTTCGCCGTAATACTGTGCAGTGATATCAGAGTAAGTATACTGTGTGGAACAAGCGCCCGTACATCGCCGTCGGGTGTCAGAGCAAGTGATTATCTAGCAAGTGAATGTCAAATAGCAATTTACGTGAGATTGAATGCTCAATGTATGACAACGTGCAAAACGACAGTATTGTCAACAACAGAGCCTTAATTGCCCAGAATTTAAAGGAAACACACAAGAGTACATGCACTGCGGTAAGAGATTCTCAAAATGATCCCGATGGCGTCAGACAAACCGCCTAGAATAAGTGACTGGTAATTATTCTAGCTGGACTAAATAAAGAAACTTCCGATCATAAAGAGATGCAACGAAATGTTGCTTTTTCATTACTGTTTGACTCATTAACAAAAGAACCACCAGATGTTACTAGAGGAATGGCTCGAGTGGTTCGAAATTTTCACGTGCTTAACCTGGACAGGTCGTGCCATCTAGCGGGACCCCGTCGAACCAGTCGCACCTGCAATTTCGAAGGCCATGGCTAAAGATAATTCAATGGCCGTTGTTTCTGCTGTGGCTCTGGTTTTTTTCCCTCAGCTACTACCATAGTGTCGGCGACCACGCATTAAGAAACAGGACAGTTGTGGACGGCAACAGTGACGTCAGATGCTCCGTTCAGGCGAGTAACTTGAAGTGCGCAGACTATGCGGACTAATAAAACGCAATTTTATTTCAAAGTAAGCCCTTTCCTGGCACAATTGTAACACTAAGAGGTTGATAGAGCGCTTTTTTCAACAATCAACATCGACTTAATAGATGCCCTTAGTGTCCCTTTAAAGCCGTCCACCCATTTCAAAAGGCACATACATTACCGCACATAATTTCATAAGACCACGTATTGTGTGTATGATAAGTTCGAAAGCATTTCACGCACGTAATTGTTCGCGGTTTAAAGTATGCCATCATATGCGAAGAAAGCTTCACTGATACAAGCCCCTTTCAAATTTATTTATTACATTGTAGTAATGCGCAACGTCTCGAGTATTCTCATACAAACGGTATGCAATGAGTGGTAAGTACGCACTAAAGGCACAATATCACTATCGCGTTCAACTCTTAAAGGGACACTTTAAAGTCAAATAGCAGTTTACGTCAGAGTGAAAGCTCAGTGTCGGGCAACATCTAAAACGGCAATATTATTAACAGTGCTCCACTTACGGAGAAATCAAAGTAAATGCACAATAACACAAGCGCCGCAGTAGGACATTTTCAAAATGATCCCGATGACATCAGAAAGACCGCCTACAATTAATTACTAATAATCGATCTAGCTGCACTAAATAAATAACCTTCCGTACATCAAGAGACGCAATAAAATGCTGCTTGTTCGTTTCTGCTTGATTCGCAGAAGAAAGAAATGCCGGACGTTACTATAGAGAATGGCGTGAGTAGCGGGGTGCAATTGAAACAACAACAACAAAAAAAACGTCTACAATCTCGAAGTTAATGGCGGGAAATTGATCAATGGCCGTTGTTGCTGCTGTGGCTCCCGCTGCTTTGGTCTGCTGCTACTAGCGCAGTAAAGCCGGGCAACGTTGTGCACGGCAACAGTGACGTGGATGCGTGAATTGGTCTGGTCGGTCGGCTTCTTGAGGCGGGCAATTTGAAGTGCGCTAACCCGATGAGGACCACTAAAACGTAATTTTCTTCAGAATAGGCCCTCCTTGGCACAAAATTAATACTACGAGGTTTCTGGACCGCTATTTCAACAATCAACATCGACTTAATAGTTGCCTTTACTGTCTCTTTAAACGCGAAGCTTAAGGGTAGCCTGGTTCTTTAAAAGCTGGCAAGCTCAATGAAAGAGCACCTGCTTTCCCAGCAGGAGGGCTGACTTCGATTATACCTTCCTCGGACCAGTGGTTTCGAATATTTGATATCTTTACCAATTTTTGTACGCATTACAAACAACGTCAACATGTGAATGTTTCGGCGAAACGAGTTGTTAAACGGTATTTTCTTTATGGCACTACTACAAATCACGGCGGTTGCGGATTCGCAGCTGTAGCGTACAGAAGCCCCGCAGATAATAGTTACGCCCCCCACTCTTTAGAAATCGTAAATCACGTTGTGCACCTCTGGGGCCACAGCACTCACCTTCACGGTTGCCACGGTACTAGTAATCTCGGACAAAGTCGCCTGCATCATCTCCTGGATGCCTCCGCCGGTAAAAAGCACTCGCCCGTCGCTTCCCTCGTTTCGGGTTCTTAGGTGGGGTTTCACTGATTGATTCATACCGCTGGCGGGTTCTCTTCAGTCTCCAGAGGTTTTCAGCCTTGTCCATTCTTCGGTATTACGCTTCGCAACCCCGAGCCCGACAAAGTTGCGTGTGTACTCGATTATAAACGAGCAATAAATGGGAGCTTCGTCCGCAACTATCGCCGTTCATATGCGGATATAGTTTGCGTAAATGCTCTAACCAATCGCTTGCGTTCGTTTTCGTGACGTCAAGCACTTCGGCATGAAAAAGATAGGCGATCGAACTTCGCCACGGGCACATGTTTAGATCGCTGGTTACTGATATAAAACTTCAACGTCCCAAGAAATTTTAACACAGATTGTGACAGCAGTATCGGCACAAAGATATATTGTGTCATGTAACGGCAAGAAAGCTTATTTGATGGGTACAGTATTTCGAACGGCTTGCATGCGCTTCACCTAAAACAAATTGTCACGTTTGCAAGTTAATCTTAAACGAGGAACCGGGCAGGGTGATTGTCTGTAAATCTTCGATAACAATATCTCGGGTTGCACGTGCCGGAGCTATGATATCATTATTAAGCAAGCTGTAGTGAAGGAACCCGTAACTTTTCGGCATTGGTGTTGTTGAAAATACGCACACATTGTACAGTACACGGGCTCCTAGCATTTCACTCCCACCGAAATGCGACCGTCGGGGCCGGGATCAAACATGCAATTCGCTGTGGCGTTCTAATGATTATGTCACTCTACTGCTAACCCGAAAGTCATGGCATCAAATCCCGGCAGCAGCGGCTTATACATTTTCTACAGAGGCTCAAATGCTGGAGGCTCGTGCACGTATATTCATGTACAGGTAAAGAACCCCAGCTGGTCAAATTTCTGGAGCTCGAGCGCCACTACAGCACTCCTCAAAACCACATCGTTGTTTTGGGATGTTTAGCCCCCACAAACATTACTACATCATGTGAAAATATCGAGAAACAGGGTGTAATTATTTCCCACAACAGTAATCTGATCTGTTTGCGTTACTTTATATATTGCCGCATGGTTGGCCCATTCTGGCACTGAGTGTCATGCGCGTTATCAGCGTGAGATAACATTTTTGACAGGGAAGTGGCCATAGCCACGTTTTCAAGAAAGAAAGTTCAGGCAAGCCAGATGATGAATATTGTTGTAAAAACAGCACCCGTTTTACTCAGCAGTTTTACTCAGCAGTGTATGAAATCAAAGCCACGGATCTTCGTGTCACCAACCGAACACCACGTAACCGTTACACGACTGCGGGGCGGGTCTGTCTGATCACCTCGCAAGGCTAGATCTGCCGTCAAATCAGAACACCGTTCTTCTCTACCTCTGGCGTTTCTAGCGAAACAGTGGGCGCTGACAGTGGAAAAATGAAGGGGCACGGCCCTCGGTATTGACTTCGCTGCAATGCGTCACAATTTTGTCGGCTGCACACGGCAAAGAAGTGCCGTGGCGATAGGCTGAAGATCTACGCTGTTTTGCCTTGAAGTACGCCTTAGGGCGCTGCGGTATGTTAGCGTATGAGTGCAGTTGCATCGCTTTATTTGATTATTTATCGCGCTTCATTATTAATACCACGCGGCTTAACGTGTCGAAACCATGATATCCTTGTGAAGCACGTCCTAGGCGGGGGCTCCGGGAAATTTTTACCATCTTGTGTTATTCAACACATTGCATCGACAACACACAGTGCAAAAACGTAAAAAAAAATAACTGTTCATTCGCACTTACAGATCAAAAAAGTACACCGTTGGATCTAGAACGCTCATGGAATTGTGCCAAGATCTTGCATCACAACATTTTGGTGCGCAATAATGTTCAGACAGTACAGAAAAATAGCTCAGCAGCTGAGGGCACAGCAGCGCCCAGCGGGGGAGCGGCTGGTGCCAGCTATATAACCGCATCTACATAAGTAGATGCATAAGTAGCAGGAAGAGCATTTTTTTTTTTCGCAAGTTATATCTTCGCGAAGTGTTTTCCATGTGTTAGGCGTATTTATAACGACACCACCTTTTTTCTTTTATCTTGCACACGCAGTTTAAAACTTATCTGGGTGTCGTATCGTTTCTCTTACGAGAGTTAAAACTACGTGCAGAATGCTTTCACTTCTGCCCGGGAAAGGCTTGTCTCAAGAAACACGGCATCATAGTACGTTGACACTCCTCACAGACTCTTACAACACCCATAGAAGCGATGGTAGGTGCGACGCTCCGGAATCACCAGAACGCATCAACACAAGTA
>WOVY01006159.1:0-38472 GCA_013436015.1 Rhipicephalus annulatus | reverse complement strand
GAAACGCTTTTTCTCGCAAGTTCACGTTTTCCCGATATTTATATCCTGACTTAGCTTTAATAAGACTGCGTGCACTGCTCATGTCGTGACTTACACTCATTTAGAGTGCTATGAATGCGTTTGCATTGGCTACTGTCTTTCGTGTATTCGCGATTTGAAACGCGCTGTTGCATGTGCATACACACGCGTGGCAGCTAAGTGTGCAAATTATCCTTTTGGGATATAGCTTTTGCGAAAAAAAAATCATGTCAACGCACCCCAAACGGACGTTAATAGCGCATGCAGTCAGCAATCGATTTGTTACTGGAATGTCACGGCATGTCTTGGTGACATACGATGGCGCGATTTGCGTCATCTCGGAGCACACGTAGCCTATCGTCAC
This sequence comes from Rhipicephalus annulatus, assembly GCA_013436015.1. Classification (NCBI taxonomy): domain Eukaryota; kingdom Metazoa; phylum Arthropoda; class Arachnida; order Ixodida; family Ixodidae; genus Rhipicephalus; species Rhipicephalus annulatus. Next base: position 38,090 of record WOVY01006159.1, on the reverse strand, counting down.
TCAATCTTCATCTTCATTATTTCTCTCTGAGGCTTGCATTTTATACACACAGCGGCAGGACGAGATGCCGCACTGCCCTTATCCTAACGACATATATATATATATATATATATATATATATATTATATAAAGAAAAAGCATTGTATAGATAAAAGCTCGTTTGTTCCGTGTTTTGACGCACTACTTATGAGATCTAACAGACAGAGAATGCCAAGGAAAGTATGGGGAAATTTATTAGACTGAATCGTACTGTAAATGTGAAGAAAGAAAAGTGGGTGAAAAATAACTTGCCGTAGGAGAAACCGAACCTGCGACAACCGAATAACGTGTTCGATCCTAGAGAGAAACCAATCGACAACTATACAAACGCCCGTCTGGTCTTGTCACATTAACCACATAACGAACTCAGCTAACCGTGCTCCTGGCTACCTGCGCCGTAATCTTGGCCTAACCCCTCCCCTCAAAAAATTACTTGCACACGAAACTTTCGTGCGGCCCAAATTAGAATATGCAAACGCTATCTTCGATCCTTACCAAACTTATTTGATCAACACCCTGGAATCTGTCCAAAATCGCGCGGCTCGATTGTTTTGTCTGATTACTCTCATTATTTAAGTGTTTCAGCGTAAAAAGCAGACCTTAACCTTCCTTCACTTCAATCTCGCCGCAAAATAGCTCGACTGTGTCTTTACCACAAATTCTTCCACTCGCAACAACTCAGAAATCAGTACATCCGACTAGCCCACCGTATTTCTCGTACTAGCCACGCCAACGCAGTCTATCCGGAACGTGCCCATACTAATACATTACAACAATCATTTTTCATACGCACATCCCGAGACTGGAATGACCTACCTGCTGAAGTGGCTACCATCTTGGAACAATCTCATTTCAAACACGCCATTGTAGTGCCCCATAATTAATGTACCCATTCTGTTGCTGTCGCTACGATATTGTAACCCTCCTCTCTAGTATTGTGCCGCACCCTTATATAGAAGTGCCGCCATAACTTCTGCACATAGTCTGTTGCCGTTACCCATGTTGTTACCCTTCTTTCAAGTGCCGTGTCATGCCCACCCCTTATGTAATGTCCTATGGAACCTTTGAGAATCAATAAATAAATAAATAATAAGTATGTATCTTGAGCAGGCTGTTCTTATTCTGCTCTGGGCCCCTGGCCCTGGCCAGCCCATACCCTACAACCCAGTTCTCTTCTGCGGCTTCGGTCATCAATATATAATATATATATATATATATATATATATATATATATTATATATGTGTGTGTGTGTGTGTGTGGTGTGTGTGTGTGTGTGTGTTTGTGAGTGTGTGTGGGTGGGTGTCACTCTTGTCTTGTTTCACTCTTGTTTCATTAGGCGAAACCTTTGGCGCCTCATCTGTACCACTGTTCCACTTCGGCGTCCCATGCTGGTGGCGTCAACACGGGTGGTGCATAAACTCGTATTCATGTGACGGCGTCGCCATTTGATGTTTTCATGACGTCATAGATTTTCAAAATTGGTGATGCCATCATGCAGTCAGTGTGACATCACCAATTAAATTAATTGCTTGATACGTGGACCGATCTGGAAGGCTGTACAAAACAAGGTGAAGTGCGAAGAGCTTACAGTGCTTCCGATCTTGGAGGCATTGAAAAACCACGTCAGTTGCCGAAAGCCATTGAGCTTTCTATACATACACTCAACGGAACTCCGGCGCTAGTGTATATGGGAGCTTCAACGTACGGCGCTTCAGTGAGCATGAGAATGATGGGTAGCTACACGGATTTGTCTAATTTTTGTACTTTCGGCTCTGGTTGGCTTTGCGTGGCTTGAAGTTTCTTTTCACGAAACAATATTCGGTGAATGTTCAGCAGTTGCATTTCACTACTTGAATGATTTATACTCACCATTTCATATCGGATCACGAAGTTTATATCCATTAACTTTTTTTCATTATAAACAAATACAAGACACACCAATAAACGAAGCGACAAGTCCGTTCGAGGCCCGTTAGCACGAAGACTAGGCAAACCCTTGTACTATATATCCATGATTCCCATGGTCGCTGAACGATCACAGCGCCAGAGTCCTTAACTTGGGAAACTCTATGCCGAAAGCTTTCGGGGGGAAGTTCCAATATATTGACACAGAACTGAAATAATTTGGTAAGTGCCTTTCAGTGGACTGAGCGTATGCAATAAGCGAACTTGTGAGTTTTCACGAAGAATGTATTCTTCGATGGGGAACTCCTTTTAGTAGAGGTTCTGATGTTGAGCCATATGCGAGTGATTCAATACAATTTCAACTTCGTTGTCCCGGCAAGCAGTGGCAGCACACTGTCCTTAAGGGTGATAAGAATTCTATACAAATAAATACTCAGTACATTTTATGGGTATGTTTGTCAAATTATGCATACGAAATGTTTGTGTAGGTCATGGAAAAACATAAAACTTAACAAACGTGCAATTCATCATGTCGGCTTACTTATGCAGCAAATAAAGGCATAAAGAGCCACTACTGATTGCTTGCGTCTTCTCATATGGATTGCTGTAAAACACCAATCGAACAAGAACAACTTTTTTAGACGTGTGTAGTATGCGTGATAATATAGTGCCAATTTGTGCAGCCGATAATAACAGATTAAGTACGTGTTGTTTCATAAAATGGGTGATCTGCTTACCGCACTCAAGTAAAGACAGCTGTATAGGCTACCATTGTTTCCGGATCACAGATGTCCAAAAATAGTAGCAATGGTTGTCAGCCGGAAAGTTTACATGAAATATTTAAGTTGAGTGATTGATAGTGGAGTTTAACGTCCCAAAACCACCATATGATTATGAGAGACGCCGTAGTGAAGGGCTCCAGAAATTTCGACCAACTGGGGTTCATTAACGTGCACCCAAATCTGAGCACACAGGCCTACAAACATTTCCGCCTCCATCGGAAATGCAGCCACCGCAGCCGGGATTCCATCCCGCGACCGGTGGGTCAGATGCCGAGTACGTTAACCACTATACCACCGCTGCGGACTGTCCTTCGGTGGGGAGAACCGCGTGCCTTGGCCTTTCAACGGAAGGAGAAGGATTATGTTAGTTGCCCTCGCCACAAAGGGTCAAATTCGCTCACTGGTCAGGCCTCGTTTCGAAAGAGAGCGCTTTCAAATACAGCGAAGTAACGAATGGGACACTCGTTAGGTTCCATTATATCTGTACCAGTGATTACATTTCATGCGTGCTTTTTGTTTAAACAGAGCGTTAAGTGTCGAGTTGTAAACGTTCTTACTCAGCTCTCCGTCCGTCTGCGTCTTTTTGGGTGCGTCATTTTGGCGTGAGCAGTCCGTTGCACGTTTCGATCTGCTAGCTGTTCAAAGCGTTACATTCCAAGTTATTACTCTCGCATTCAGTGATTTGACCTCGCGGCGAAACTGTGACGTTTTCTTTCTTGGTTTTGCTATATATATAGATAGTACACATACACGGTGCATGACGGCAGCTTTGGCAACGGTAAAATCCAGTCGAGATGGTCATGATCATTGTTATCGTAATAAAAAAACTCTAGGCCTGTGCGGGACGCGCAGCATGGTCTCTGCGAAAGCTGAAAAAGTGCAAAGAGAGAAACAACATTTATGAAAAGTCCGGTGATCATAAATCGGGGCGGGCTTGAACCCCGGCCCTAGGCATCGGCCACGAGCCCTTGGCTCGGGCGGCTTCCTCGGCTCGCTTGACGGCCTCATAGTTGTTGTTCTAATGCGAAGCTGAGCAGAGCCGCCTCTCGCGCGCCCGGCGGTTCGAGACTGCTTCCTCGTTTGTACTGCTGACTGCGTCATTGAGACTCGAGCCCTCCCATAACATATGCCCTAGGGTTGCCCGAAATCGCATGCTTTGCATTTATCTGTCGAATACAGGTCAGGGTAACAGAGGCGAAAGATCACTGGATTTTGAAAAGTGTCTGTTCGGAGTTGTCTTCATGCAACTGAACCGCTTCTTAGTTAATTTGCTATGTGGGCGGTGGCTATTTACGCCTACCGAGCTTGTAGTGCTGCGTAATCTCACTATAGCTAGTCATACGTTCCTCCCACTCCCACACTTTTCCGCGTGTGGCTTCGGTAGAGGCGGCATTGGCACGCGCAGCTGCTCGGTTCGTGAGCTCTCGAGCCGCCGCGTCTGCAGCCTCGTTGCCGGCCAGAGGGCAGTGCGTGTGGGCAGGTGTCCATATCACAAATGTATCATTTTTGTTTCATCTTTCCGCGTTGATCGTCAATATTCGCAGCACCTCCCGGGACACCCGGCCGTTAGCATAGTTTCGTATCGCCACCTGCGAGTCGCTGATCACTATTTCGGCCCTCAGAGATGGCCACCGCAAGGGCGATGGCCACCTCCTCGGCCGTCTCTGCGTGCTGGTTTCAACCGTAACACTCGTCTTGCATTTGCCTTCGTGGTTGACCACCGCAGCCACGAAGCCGCGCTTGCGTGCGTAACGAGCCGCGTCAACGAAAACCGCTTCTTTGTACTTGCCGAATTTCCTCTGCAAATCCTGCGCCCGTCTGTTTCTCCTACCAGCGTGATACTCGGGGTGCATATTGCTCAGTAACGGAGCGACCACTTTTCTGTCCCTCACCCTCGCAGGCACGTCTGCCTTTTCTTCGTGTTGCGTATGACAACCTATGCCTAGTTGTTCGAGGATGTACCTGCCCGTTTTGTTTTTGAAAGTCGTTCGAATTGGACTATGTTGTGTGCTTCTGCCAATTCATCCAGCCTATTGTGCAATCCTAGATCCAACAATTCCGCCGTGCTCGTGTTTTTTGGCTATTCTAAGGCTTGCTCGAAAAATTTCCCGATTAAGCTTTCCAGTTTTTCTTTCTCATCTCCCTGCCACCTCAAGTAAGGAGCAACGTACGTAATTTTACTAAGGACGAAGGCGTGCATTACACGAATCGTATTGCCTTCTTTCATGCCACTGTGCCTGTCGTAATGCGTTTTAGCAGTCTGATGTTTCTGGTCTACTCCGTTTTCCAACTTGCGAATGGTTTCGCCATTGTGCCCGTTAGCAGAGAGGTGCAAGTCTACTCATATGCTCTCTACGGTGGGAATGACGTGGTCCTCCGTGGGCGTCAGCCGTAAATCACCCTTCATTTTCTCTCCACTCTGCTCGTTGTCTCTCGGTTCGCAACCCATGCGCGCAGGTTTGTAGACCAGTAGCTCCAATTTATCAGCGGAGCAGGTAAGGCCTGTGCCTTCTAAGTAGCCTTGAACGGTGTTGATGGCGCTCTGTAATGTCTGTTCTATTTGGCCGACGCATGCCTGAGTTACCCACATGGTGATGTCGTCAGCGTACAAGCTGTGGCAGAGCCCGCCAATCTCCTCCAATTGAGCCGGCAACCCTATGAGTGCAAGGTTAAAGAGCATAGGTGAAATCGCCAAGCCCTGAGCGGTGCCAGCGCTGCCCATCTCAACCTCCCCAGACTCGAGCTTTCCCAGCGTGATCCTTGCTGTGCTGCCCGTGAGAAAATCACGCACGTAGTCGTACGTCCGCTTACCGAGTCCCAATTTCTTTATTTGCGTCAGTATTGTAGAGTGTTTGACATTGTCAAACGCCTTCTTGAGGCCCAGGCCTAAGACCGCTTTGGTGGATCTGGTCGTGCTATCTATTTATTGGTACTAAGTTGTAACATGGCGTCCTGCGTGGAAAGGTTTCTTCTGAAGCCTAGCACGGTGTGAGGCATCAGGTCGTGGTCCTCGAGATAGTTGCTAAGCCTCGCGAGGACTGCGTGCTCCATGACCTTGCCCACGAAGGACGTCAGTGAGATCAGTCTTACATTTGCAGCTCTAGGCACTTTCCGCGTTTGGGTATCATTACTATGCGGGCAGTTTTTCCACTACCGAGGAATCCGTCCCTTTTACCAGCATTCATTATTGAATTTAGTGAGTTGCCCTATGGATGCGTCATCTAGATTTCTAAGCGTTTTACTAGTAAGCCGTCCGGTCCATGTGCAGACTTAGTGTTGAGCCTTTGCAACGCCACGTGAATTTCGGCAACGCTGAACGATCTATCTAAATCGTCGTTTGTCGTACCTTCGTAGTCCGAGTGAGTTAGGGGTCTGTCTTGGTTTGTGTACCTCGCCCTGAGCTCGTTCAACAGTTCTTCATTGGTGCCATTGAATTCATGTATTACTAACTTTTTGCCTATGTACCGCTTTGGTTTATTCTGGGTCCAATAGAAACCTGAGGATATTCCACGTCTTAGCTAAAACTCCACGCTGACTTTCTATGCTGTTACAAGTTTCCTCCCACTGTGACTGACAAAGCTGTAACGCGTATTCCTCGATATCTTGGCTTAGTTTGGCTATCCGCCTGCTCAGATTCCTATTGTGTCACTGAGTCTTCTATCTTGCTTATCGACTACGCTTAGCCTCCCACATGTGTAATAGCTTACTGTCCAAGACCTCAAGGTTCGCGTCGGACGGGACTTCGCGCGTAGCTGCCGTGACGTCCCGCCTCAGCATTTCTGTCCATATTTCAATGTCGTTAATGTTTTCCACCAAATTACTCCCCTCGCTCCTGATCCGTCTGAACCTGTCCCATTCCACCAGTGTAAGTTGTTTGGCTTTATGCTTGCGCGGTCCCGCGTCAACTTGGATCTCTATAACGGTATGATCGCTGCCTAAGTCTTCTTGTGTGTTAGTCCACCGAACGTTTCCGATGTTTTCAACAAATGCGAGGTCGGGTGATGTATCGGAACATACACTGTTCCCTCTTCGAGTAGGCGCAGAAGGATCGGTAGCGAAAATTAAACCTTCCTGTTAGGAGTCCTCCCCCAAATTCCTGCCTTTTTGGGTTTCATATTTGTATCCCCACGCTGCATGATGGGCGTTGAAGTCGCCCGCCACGAGCACAGCCCGATTACCCGCAATGCGAACCACTTTCCTGAGTAGCGCTAGGAATCGGTGATTACGTCGAGGGCTACTGTACACATTAAGTATGAAAAGACTATCGTCCCGTTTTTTTCCTTGGCACTATCTCCAGTAGCGAGTGCGAAAAGGTGTCGTGCTTAATCTCGTGTGGCATTACAGTAAGGTGGCATTTGACTAACGTCGCAACGGCCGGTTTGTCCCGAGGAGTAGTCTCGAGAAAAGACCTATAACCCGATAATTTAGCCTTGGTGTTTGTCTCTTACAGTAGTATCACGTCTGTTTTGTTCGTTTTTTAAGGTACTGTCACAGATTCCCACGCTTTTTTGAGTATACTCTGCAATTCCATTGCCAGATTTATAAGCGTTATAGTCGTGTCTAGCCGTCGTGCCTACCAATATTAGTGTTTTCTAGTGTTATTTTTTTGCCTCCGTCTTTCATGGCCTGTGGTACGGTTTTACTCTGGGTTTGAAGGGTCGGCAGTTGCTAGCCGGCAACCTCTTCTCTACAGTTTCGAGTCGCATCTGGAGGGCCGTGAGCTTCTGCTGAATTTGCTGCATTGTAGAGGCCATCTGCTGCATCACGTTGGTGAGTTGGCTCAGCATACCCTCCATTTCGTTCTCCTCTATTTCCTCTTTCTCTCCTATATTTCCTTTCAAAACGTCTTTATGCCTTCTTCTACTTGAGCTTCTAATCTATCCTGTCTGTTCCGGGTCTTGTCCTCACTCTTCTGCGTTTTACTTTTTTCTTGAGTCACATCCACTTCAATCGCCCTGCGTTTCGCGGGTATAGATACCATTTCCTCCCCAACTTGGACTTCCTCTGTATTCTTTGCGCCCTGAACGATGACGTCCTTACTAGCTACCTCTTTCTTTAGTTTAGCGTTTTTCTTCGCTGAGTTCCTTGATAACATGCATGTATCTGGCAGAGGCAAAGCTGGTGGTGAGGATCAGGTAACATCAGATCTGCTGAAAGATGGAGTACAAATTGTGTTAGAAAAACTAGTCACCCGGTTTACGAGGCGTCTCCTGACGGGAAGAGTACCAGAGTCTTGGAAGAACGCTAAAATCATCTTAATACAAAAGAAAGGAGATGACAAGAACTTGAAGAATTACAGGCCGATTAGCTTGCTCTCTGTAGTATACAAGGTATTTACAAAGGTAATTGGTAACAGGGAAAAGAAAACATTAGAATTCAATCAACCAAAGGAACAAGCAGGATTTCGAACAGGCTACTCAACAATCGACCACATTCATACTATCAAATAGGTAATAGAGAAATGCTCAGAATATAACCAACCACTATACATAGCCTTCATAGATTACGAGAAGGCGTTTGATTCAGTAGAAATCTCAGCCGTCATGCAGACACTGCGGAATCAGGGCGTCGATGAAGTATATATAAACATCCTGGAAGAACTCTACAAGGGATCAACTGCTACCATAGTGCTTCATAAAGAAAGCAACAGCATACCAATCAAGAAGGGTGTAAGGCAGGGGGACACAAGCTCCCCAATGCTATTTACCGCGTGAATGGGAACAGTTTGGGAAAAGAGTTATTGGAGAGTACCTTAGTAACCTGCGCTTTGCCGATGACATTGCATTGCTGAGTAACTCAGGGGACGAATTGTAACTCATGATTACGGAGTTAGAAAAGGAGAGCAGAAAGGTGGGTTTTGAAATTAATCTGCAGAAAACGAAAGTAATGTGCAACAACCTCGGAAAAGAGCAGCGTTTCGAGAAAGCTAATTGTGCACTTCAAGTCGTAAAGGCTATGTCTACTTAGGGCAGGTACTAACTGAGGAGCCAAACCACGAGATTGAGGTAAATAGAAGAATAAGAATGATGTGGGGCACATTTGGCAAGCACTCTCAAATTATGACAGGTAGATTGCCACTATCCCTCAAGAGGAAGGTATATAACAGCTGTATCTTGCCGGTACTTAGCCGCGGAGCAGAAACCTGGAGACTTACAAAGAGGGTTCAGCTTAAGTTGAGGACGACGCAGCGATAAATGGAAAAAAAATGGTAGGTGTAACATTAAGAGACAAGAAGAGAGCAGAGTGGATTAGGGAACAAACGGGGGTTAAGGATATCATAGCTGAAATCAAGAAGAGGAAATGGACATAGACCGGGCGTGTAGCGCGTAGACAGGATAACCGCTGGTCATTAAGGGTAACTGACTGGTTTCCCAGAAAAGGTAAGCGGGTTAGGGGGAGACAGAAGATTAGGTGGGCAGATGAGATTAAGAAGTTTGCGGGTATAAATTGGCAGCAGCAAGCACATAACCGGGTTAACTGGCGGAACATGAGAGAGGCCTTTGTCCTGCAGTGGATGATGATCTGGCGTTATCGTTTTCCAATTGCAGAAGCCTTTTTTTGGATTAGCATAAAAATTTCATGGCCCCCCTACCTATTATTAGTGGCACTCTCGACCCACGTGGACGCCCCAGAAGCGGTTTCCGCCCAGCTCACCTGGAAAGCTTTTTGTCGCACAATCGTGTCTTCGTTTCCGGGAGCTCGCATTTGTCGCGGGGCTTGTCCTCACGATAGACCTGCGCCGGGACTTAGGTCTGGTGTTTGCTCTGGCTCCAGGCATGGGCTGTGGCTGAGTGTGCCTCGACCGAGAGTGGGCGTGAAAACGGGAGCAGGACCTGGGTCGGCCTCGTGCTTCTCCCTCTGGCAAAGGAGAGTCTTGTCCTTGCATGTAGTGACTTTGACCCTTGAATGTTCCTTCCTCCTCTTGTCTCCTTCGTTCCCACTGGCGTTCCTAGACAAGGTAAGGATCCTGTATTAGCGTGAAATTTTCTGTATCCGGTCTGGTGGCCTTTGCCACAAAGTCGACATCTCTGTTTGCATTGGTGGCCTTCCAGCAGATCCTCACAGCCACAGCCTCTACATCTTTTGCTCTCTGGGTTTGGACAAATATCGCATCTGTGCCCAAGTCTGCCACATGAGTAGCACGTCTCGTACTGTTTCTTGTATAGCACGCAACGATACTCAGTTCCATTTTGATAGACATAGTGTGGCACTACACTTCCTTCAAATACAAAAGTAGACTTTAGCAAATTTTTTCGAACACTCCTTGGGTAACTCCTACAAGCACACTTGATCAGTACCCACTACGCTTAAATATACGTAGTTTTGGTGTAGTATGCCAGCATTCACAATGATATCCTTCGTCATTCTTCGGAGAAAGGTGCTAATCACTACACACTTCCTAGAAATCCTGTGAAATTTGTTTATGCAGTGGCTGGTGACGATGAAGATTTATGCCTGAAGTGGGTATGCGCCACAGTTGATACGTGATCAAGAACGAGTTTTCTAATGTGCGGAAGCACTTGCTCGCTTGCTTACTCTGGGGGTTTGGCTGAAATCTGAGTAGCCACTACTGAATTTCTTTTTGGATAGGCGTATCTAAAGCCTTAGCATTGATTAGCTAGTACCCTTCTGGCTAGTCAATCCAGACAGATGCCGCTTCTTCGCCTGGACCAGGGACTTATCTCTGGTCTGCTTCTCTTTCACCGCAGGAGCTACCAGTGGACCAGTTCCTACGCAATGGCGTCGCTTCCGTTCCTGTGGCCCTAGTCCCAAGCAACGACGGAGTCATTAAGATGAAAAACCCTAAGTTGATCCAGTCGGAACTCAAAGCAGCGACAACTCACTATCACACCATCACAGAGGTCCGGCAGTTTGGCAAGGGAGGCATTGTCTGCTTTTCTCCTGACCAGCTCTGTGTCAAAGACTTACTTAAATGCTCGATGTTTGCTACCAATCCGGTGAGCGCCTTCATTCCTCCTCACCTAGCATGCGTCAGAGGTATTGTCCGAGGCGTAGACATTAACATGACTCCAGCTGAGGTCCTAGAGATGTTCTCTGAGGCAGGTGCAATTGCAGTTTATAGATGCTCACGAGTTGTAGAACAGACAAAGATCCCTACTGAGTCTGTAATTGTCACATTTGCCGGGTCGATTCGCCCCACTGAAATCAAGGCGTGGCCTTTAATATTCAGAGTCGAACAGCTGTCACCTCGTCCCCTCCAATGTCAGAAATGTTGGCGCTATGGACACACTTTAAAAGGATGTAGGTCAGCTCCCAGATGCCGAAAATGTGGTGAGGCACATACTGCAACTGAATGCAATTGTACTGAAGAAAAGTGTTGTCTTTGTCATGAGCAGCACTGCGCAGATAACGCTAATTGCTCAGCCAAAGCGCGGGAGACTCAAATTCTGGAAATTGTTGATCGCAGACGCTGTTCACGAAAAGACGCCATCGCTGAAATTCAGGCAAGAACCCAGGGATATGCTGGTGTTGCAGCCCGACATAATGCAACTTTAGAAGCTTCTCTTTCAGTGTCCATTGCAGACATGATTGAAAAAGCGATGGAGAAAGCTATAGATCGCCTGGCCACCACCCTTTGTGACTCCTTATCTCATATTGTAGCCACTCAGTTGACGCAAATATATGGGCCACAAAGAGATATGAAGGATACTTCCCAAGACAACGTAAACTCTCCCACCAAGTGAAGCAGACGCAGAGTCATCTCCTTCAGAAGTACAGGCTGCAGGGCCCTCTTGTACAGACAACCAGAGGATAAGTGAAGACATACTAGAGGATGGTCAGGATTCTGAAGATATGGACATGGACATCAAATCCCTAAAGCGCACTCGATCACCTGTCTCCAAAAACACTGGCTCTTCAAAACATTCAAAAAACAAAAAATACCAGAAGGAGAACCTATCGAAGAGCGATTTTCTTAAAGACAGCATTTTAGATAAGGTAGTTGCCGAAACAATTCTGTCAAAATGATAGGTTCTATCAAAATTCTTCATTGGAACTGCCGATCTATTCATTCAGCTAGTACAGATTTATTGTATTTATCTTGTAAATTCAATCCAGACATTATTGCACTGCAAGAAACGTGGCTGTCAGCACATAATTCGTTTTACCTACCTAATTTCCGGTCTTTTCGCCTGGATCGCCCATCCAAAGGTGGAGGTTTAGCGTTCTTTGTCAATAATAAAATTAGTTCTAAGATCAAAACTTCGTACAAACGTATATCCCCCGAATGTGAAATTTTCGCCTTAGACATCACCTTGCCTGGATGCTCTCCCTTCTCTCTAGTAAATCTTTACTTTCCTCTGGGTGTGCAAGACACGCGATGTTTAGACATGGCTGTTAATTCGTGGTGCACAGAAAAAATTATGGTTGGAGATTTTAATTCTCACCACACTAGTTGGGGTTTTAGGACTGATCAATGTGGACAACGCTTGTGGGACTGGTCTATAGACCATAATTTATCATGCCTCAACGCTAGAACTCCCACATTTATCCGAGACCGATCCCGCTCTGCCTTAGATTTGAGTTTTATAAGCTCGGGTATTTCTAGCGTATCTTGGACTACTCTAGACTGCGCCACCAACAGTGACCATTTACCAGTACTGTTTGAAATTTCTTGCCCCATTATTCCATCTTGCTCCCAAGCTCGAACCTTTATCAATTATTCCAAATTTAAAAATGACCTAGAAGTTGCTTTGACTACTCCCACTGAAGACAACGATGAAAATAAAGCCATGAAATTAAGTGCGGTAATTAAAAGAACGTTCAAAAAAGCAGAATTTTCTATTGAGTCTGATACGAGAAAGCCTTGTAGCCAGTGGTGGAATTCTGAGTGCTCTCGTGATCATAGACGACGACAAGCAGCTTGGAAGCAGCTAATTCATAATCAGTCCCCCAAAAATTGGGCAGATTACAAGTTTATTGCTGCTACATTTAAGCGCACCGTGGCTAAAGCTAAAGAAGACTATGACAAAAAACATTTCGACTTTCTTTCCAAACCTAGAAATAAGAAAGCGTTATTCCGATATATGAGATCGCGCAAAATTCTGCCGTCTCTAGCTAACTCTGATTATGACAGGTTATCGACGGAAGAAATGACTAATTCGTTGGAGACAATCGGAAGAGGTCTAGCTAACAGATTTTCGTCGACTTTGACAATCAACTGGCAAAAGTCCTCTATAAAGACTGACTACGAAAAAGTGACATTGTCCGAAATGTCAAGCGTAATTAGAAACTTACCCTCTTCGGCTCCTGGTCCTGACGGTATAACAGTTCCTATGATTAAAATTTTATTCCAGATATCACCCGGCGACGTCCTCAACCTTATAAACTATTCCTTAAGCAATGCCTGGATACCACATGACTGGAAAATAGCTAGAGTGATTCCCATATTAAAAAAACAAGGGTCAGGTTTTAACATTGACAACATCAGACCAATCTCTCTAACATCTCACCTGATCAAAATTATAGAGAGAGTTCTCAATAATAGAATAAAGTTTGGATGGCTAACAAGCTAATATTGAAACCATTTCAAATAGGTTTTCGTAGCGAATGCTCAATTTGGTGTGCTCATGCCGACTTAGAGAGCCGAATACAGCTTGCCCGAAAAAGACGACAATACGCGGTACTAGTAACACTAGACATAGCTAAAGCTTATGATAGCGTTGAGCACTCAATTTTATTGAACTCGTTACACGAATGTGACTTTCCGCGATATATTGTTGATTGGGTAGCAGAGTTTCTAAAATCGAGAGAATTTTATTGTGCAAAGGATGGATGTCACTCATCTAAATTCAAACAGCAACGTGGAGTACCTCAAGGGGCGGTCCTATCTCCGCTGTTATTCAATGTGTTGATGAGCTCAATTCCCATTGAACGAGATATCACTGTCTACATTTATGCAGACGACATTGCATTTTTCGTTGCAGACAGTGACATTTATTCTTTGCATCAAAAATTGCAAAAGTACATGTATTCTCTTGAAATTTGGCTGCATTCAATTTCATTGTCTCTAAACATCAGTAAAAGTGCGCTCCTGGTGTTCCCTATAGCAGATTCTATTCAAATTTCAGTACTTTATAATCAGGAACCGATTCCACAAGTAGAGTCTATCAAATATTTGGGCATTATTTATAACGAGAAACTTAACTGGAGCCCTCACATAGACTATATCGTGGCAAAGGCACAACGAGCATCAGGCTTATTGCGAAGGTTGAGCAACAGAAAATATGGGTTACGTAGACACACCTTATTAATGATATATAAAATGTACATGCGCCCAATACTAGAATTTGGGTGTATATTATTTTCGGGTGGCCCTACGTACAAAATTAAACCGTTAGTTCTATTAGAGCGAGAAGCGTTACGTTTGTGTTTGCGACTCCCCAGGTATGTCGCTATTAATGTACTATATCAGGAAGCTCGCATACCAACTATTCTTTGCCGATTCCGTATCCTAACTGTACAAACATACTTGAAATTTTACGGCTTATCAGCGAGACGGTCTGCATATGCCTTTATTAGTGAACCCGACGCCTTCTTCCTCGCTCACTGGCCACGCTTTCGTACTCCCCAGATTATTTTTGTACAAAAGAAACTGGAAAGCATAAAGGTGGATATCAGATCGGTAATTGGAACCAAAGCATTAAATCACAATATTACGATAGAATGTGATGAAATTTTTCCCCCACTATCTAAGTTTCAATCTTCGAGTTACTTAAATGACAGGTTAGAAGATTACATAGCTCATGCGGAAATAAAGAACATAATAGCCACAGACGCTTCTGTGAATAAAGAAAAGGCAGCAGCAGGAATCGTCTCAGATTACCTCGGTTGGTCATTCTCGGTAAGACTACCAGACTTCACTCCGGTTTTCGAAGCTGAGCTCTTGGCTATTATTTTAGCGCTACGAAAACTTCCTTCAAACGAAGAGAGTGCAATGATAATTACTGATTCTCTTTCGCTGTGTACTACTCTCACAGCTTCAGAACAATCAAGAGCTCTAGCGACATTACAAACATTAGTTCCACCTCATGTGAAGTTCCTGAAGTTAGTCTGGGTCCCGGGACACTGTGGCATACGGTTGAATGAAATGGCCGATTCACTATCTCGAGCCACACTTGATGGCCCTGTGATCTCGGTACTACCAGAATCGGAACACATAGTGTCGATCAGATATAGAAAATTGGCTATTTATACGGATATGATGGAAAATATTACTAAATATACGGACTATCAGCACCTTACATATCCCTGGAAACCTCAGTGGAGTCAATCTAAAAAGTTAGAAGTTATTTTAACCAAATTTCGATGTCGTGTCCCTCCATTAAACTTTTACTTGCACAGAGCTGGTCTGGCGATATCCCCCCTGTGTCCATTTTGTGAAGAAACGGAAACAATAGAGCATTACTTTATAACATGTAAAAACTATTCATTAATTAGGAAAAGACTTTTAATTGTTCCGTTTCTCGCAGTAGGATTAAATTTAACTGCAGATAATGTTCTAAGTTTCGGTGCCTTTAGCTTGGGACATTGCCACAGGAGCGTATTCGATGCTGTATGCAATTTCATTCGAGAATCAAAGCGCATGTCATAATAATGCCTGCTTAAATATATTTCTGACGACACTTGTCTAATTTTGAATGAAATTTGCATATTCATTTGATTGTGACCGGGTGAGATAAGCTCGATTGTCTGGTCTACTCAAAATTTCTGTCTTACACTGTAGTATTACCTCACCTTTACTCTTCTTGATCCAATCTTCAATTATTTGTTTAGTTTAATATTCTTTTTCTAGTTAATTATTCTTTTCTATTATATCATTAGTTTTTCATTTAGGATAAACCTTTTAGTAGATCTCATATAGCCTACTTCTAGATTTCATGGCCAATCCCCCATAGTGGGTATGTGCCAGTGCGAAGGGGCAACAACAACAACAACAGCGGAAGCACTGGATGACCTAATCGTTACGCAATTCATAATGTGTGACGCCTGTTTGTTCATTTGACCTTCTAAAACATTTCTCACTCATATTTATGCGATTCGTTTCCTGACATCAAGCCTGCCTAAGGCCAGTTTAGAAATGAGTTACAAGCAACGGAGGAAGAAGAAGCCGCACCGATCGGCTGCGTTCCAAAATGCTCTCTGCAAGCTCGAGCCTACGATCGGGTGCCTGCGGCTGCGTTCCTTGTTCTATCCTCAGGGTTGCGGTCAAGTAGCCGGCGGTTACTTCTATTTTATTCTATTAGATCTACCTCTTGTTCCGCAACTGTTTTAGTGCATTGATAAGTGTAACTTCTTCTTATTTCATGTCTGTTTCTTCTCCGGGCCAGAGGCCTGCCCTCTGGTCAGCCTCTGTTCCCCCTCAAGATCTTCCTTTGGAGTTGTTTCTCCGCAATGGAACCCGTAGCGTTCCTGTCGCTTTGGTGCCGACCACCGGTGGGTTCATCCGCATGAAAAACCCCAAGACAATCCAAACGGAACTTCGTGCGATCACTCCCCACTCTCTACTGATAACAGAGGTTCGTCAGTTTGGACGCGGGGGAATACTATGCTGCTCACCAGACAAGGCCTGCATCCAAGACCTTCTGAAGTGCACTACTTTTGCATCACATCCGGTGAGCTCTTTTATCCCACCTCATCTAGCTTGCTGCAAAGGATTGGTTCGGGGGGTAGACGCAAGTCTAAGCCCAGCAGAAGTCTTGGACATCTTTTCCCCAGCAGCTGTTATTTCTGTTTACCGCTGTACCAAACAGGAAAACCAACAGAAAGTTCCCACTGAAACTGTAATTGTCACATTCGCTGGTACAGATCGCCCTTCGGAGATCAAGGCATGGCCGCTTATCTATAAGGTCGAAGCTTTGGCTCCCCGTCCGCTGCAATGTGCTAAATGTTGGCGCTTTGGACACAGTACTAAAGGTTGTCGATCGGAGACTCGATGCCGCATATGCGGGGCCATATACGGGGCTGGTCATAGTACTGCTGAGTGTCAATCAGACAATAAGACATGCTGTTTGTGCAAGGCAAATCACGCTGCAGACGATCCTAACTGCCCTGCAAGATCAAAAGAACTTCAGGTGATTGAAATCATTGAAAGGAGACGATGCTCTCGTAGAGAAGCAATTGCAGAAATTCAAAGCAGGAGTCAGGGTTATGCCGGTATAGCAGCTCGTCCACCTCTTTCTATGGATGCATCACTTTCTCAGTCCATTTCTGCTATGGTAGAAAAGGCCGTAGAAAAAGTATTAGAAAAATTTTTACTCAATCTGTCCGACTCACTCAATAGCATTATGGATTCACAGATGTCGGGTGCATCTGATCGAATAACTAAGCGTATCCAACCTCCTAGTGCCTCAACTAGTAAACCTGCTGAACATCAGTCAGATGTCTCTATCGATAACGAGGCAATGCTTTCCAGTCCTAACACAACTGAGCAGGAAGGTATATCTCATTCAGAATCAATAATTAATCGGGATGTAGATATGGATGCTCGCCTTTTGAAACGCACCAGATCACCCACTAGCAAACTTAATAATTCTTCTCATCCGAAAACAAAAAAGAGTGTGAAGGAACCAATGACGAAAGCGGACTTCTTAAAAGATAGTATCTTAGATCAAGCAGTTGCTACTGCTTGCTTATCAT
This sequence comes from Rhipicephalus annulatus, assembly GCA_013436015.1. Lineage (NCBI taxonomy): Eukaryota > Metazoa > Arthropoda > Arachnida > Ixodida > Ixodidae > Rhipicephalus > Rhipicephalus annulatus. Next base: position 20,705 of record WOVY01006159.1, on the reverse strand, counting down.
CATAGGGTACCTTAGAGTACTTCAGTGGAACTGCCGTTCAATTCTCTCTGCAACTACAGACTTATTATACCTAATTTCTCAACAATCTCCAGACGTCATAATCTTACAAGAAACTTGGCTGTCTGCTGATCAAAACTTCTATCTAAAAGACTATCAGTGCTTTCGACTTGACCGAGACTCACGTGGTGGAGGATTAATGTTTTTCATTTCATCCAAAATTTGCCATAAAGCACACTTAGTTTACCAACAAATATCACATGATTATGAAGTAATGGTTCTGGAAGTTCACTTTCCAGGATGCGCGCCACTATCTATAGTCAACAACTACTTTCCGGCTGGAATACAAGATGAAAGAGCTCTTGACGTGACTGCGAGTTTTTGCAGAAACAGTATGCTATTTGCGGGAGACTTCAATTCCCATCACGTTTCATGGGGATTCCGCACTGATTCATCAGGAAAACGGTTGTGGGACTGGACTAACCGGAATAACCTTATTTGTTGGAACTCCAGAGTTCCGACATTCGTTCGATGTAATTCGAGGTCCGTCTTAGACTTGACATTTGCCAGCTCAAGTGTGACAATATCGTCTTGGACTGTTCTTGATACTGCTACAAGTAGTGATCACTGCCCCCTGGTATTTGAAGTCAGCATTCCTTTAGTGACGGTAGATCGCCAGGTGCAAAGTTTTGTAAACTACTCTAAATTTAAAAAGAACTTGCAGTCAACGCTGTCTTCCTTGCCCAATATGGAAACAAATATGAAAGCTATGAGCCTTTGTTCCACCCTAAAGTGTACAATTAAAAAATCACAGTTCACTATATCTTCAACAAAGGAAAAATTCATATCTGCCTGGTGGAATGCGGATTGCGCCAGAGATTATAGACGCCGCAACGCTGCATGGAAAAAACTCCTCACCAACCAATGTCCGACGAATTGGAGAAATTATTTATTTGCTAAAGCTACCTTTAGGAGAACAGTTTCATTAGCGAAAGACGATTATGAAGAAAAACGGTACACCTACTTATCCAAGAGTGGCAACAAGAAAGCTCTATTCAGATTTCTCCGTAATCGTAAAGCTATTACAGCACACGTAAATATTGACTCAGTTATTCTTTCTCCAGCTGATTTGGAAAATACATTAACGGAAATTGCAATAGAATTGGAGAAGAGATTTACATCACAAATCAAAATAAAGTGTACAAAACCGTCATTCGGAAATGATTTTATTGAAGTAAGTAGGGATGAACTTGCGCACGTCGTTCGTATTCTGCCAAACACAGGTCCTGGACCAGATGGCGTCACTTCGGAAATGTTAAAAATATTATTCGACATCTCTCCTGAAGACCTTCTTAACGTTGTCAACTATTCACTTGAAAATAGTTGGATACCTCCTGACTGGAGACTTGCAAAAATAATACCGCTTCTTAAAAAACAGGGACTAGGAATGCAGATAGATAACATTAGGCCAATCGCTTTAACATCACACGTAGTTAAGTTAATAGAAAGAATACTTTACAGTAGAGTTACGAAGTTCATAACAGATAATGCGATACTCAGTGCGTGCCAGATTGGATTTAGACCAGGTTACTCTATATGGTGGGCGCATGTTGATTTAGAGGCTCGTATAAAGCTTGCTCGGCACAGACGACAATATGCGGCCCTAGTAACCCTTGATTTAGCCAAGGCATATGACAGTGTTGAACATGCTATTCTTATCAATGTCCTAAAAGAGCTTACGTTCCCGCAGTACATAACAAATTGGATATACGAATTTTTAAAAGACAGAAAATTTTATTGCTTCCAACGAGGTATTTCCACGCCGAAGTATAGCCAAACGAGAGGTGTTCCTCAAGGCTCTGTTTTATCGCCTGTGCTATTTAACATTTTGTTAAGTTCAATACCACAGAGTGATAAGGTACACGTATATGTATATGCAGATGATATCGCGTTCTTTGCATCTGACAACGATATTTATTCACTACATTTGACTTTACAGTGTTATTTGGCAACATTGGAAACCTGGTTTCAGAAAATTCATATGAACCTGAACGTAACTAAAAGTGCTCTAATAGTTTTTTCCGTTGGACGCACCAGTTACTATTTGTCTTCAGTACCATCAGGAAATAATACCCCAGGTTAATTGTATTAAATATCTGGGTGTACTGTACGACCAAAAACTGAGCTGGCGTGACCACATTGAATATATTAAAATTAAGGCTACACGCGCTGTTGGAATGATAAGTAGGCTTAGCCGCCTCCGTTCCGGTCTTCGCAGAGATACGATGATCATGATTTATCGCATGTACGTTCGTCCGATTCTTGAATTCGGATGTGTACTATTCTCTGGTGGACCAGCATACAAAATAAACCCCCTCATTCTTTTAGAGCGGGAAGCGCTACGTAGTTGTTTAGGTGTGCCAAAATTCACAGCTAACAATGTTTTGTATCAAGAAGCTCGGATACCCACCCTTGCTTGCAGATTTCGTATTTTAACAGTAAACACCTATTTAAAATTTTCTGAATCCACTTTAAGAAGGCGACAATTTGTATTCTTTGCCGAGCCTGGTGTCTTCTTCAATGAACATTGGTCCCGTGTATATAAACCCCAAGTGCTATTTGTTCAAACACTTCTAGATACTTTAAATGTTAATATATTCGAGATCACACCACCTGTCAAACCAATCGGCCAAGTCCAAATAGAATTTGACAATATCTTCCCCATGAACGCAAAACACTTGCCCTCTAAATATTTGATTGGTTTATTAGAACAACACCTGTCTCAATTAGGTACTAATACAGTAATTGCAACGGATGCATCTATGAGTGGCGAGAAGGCAGGTGTGGGTATTTTTTCTCTCTCATTATTCTGGTCATTTTCATTACGCCTCCCAGATTATACACCAATATTTGAAGCGGAATTAACGGCCGTTATACTAGCTATTCGTAAACTTCCTGCGACTCATTCGACAGCTGTGATAGTGACTGACTCGTATTCCGTGTGTTCATTCTTATCATCGTCGTCGACACCAGCAGTACTAGAGACTTTTAAATCATTAATCCCAGCAAACATTCGTCTAGTGCGAATGATATGGGTGCCAGGCCATCGTAGTATATTTATAAACGAGATGGCTGACAAACTTGCGCGAACATCTCTTGATCTTCCGATTGTGCCAATCATGCCTCCTACAGCTTATGTAACAGCAGCGAGGTTTAGAAAACTTTCCCTTCTTGAAGACTCATCAAAAACCATTATACCGAATCCAGATTTCTCGCACCTGCAATTCACATGGAATAATAACTGGTGTCCCACGCGTAAATTGGAAGTATTGGTAACAAAATTACGTTGCCGTGTACCACCTCTTAATTTCTACTTAAACAGGTCTGGTCTGGTGCCATCCCCTCTGTGCTCACGCTGTAACGAACCTGAACATATCGACCATTTTCTAATCACATGTCACCGATTTAAAAATCAAAGAAAAAACTGCTTCGAAATTTTATTCAAAAAATTAGGAATATCACTTAATACTCCCAATATTTTGTCTTTTGGGGCCATTTCATTGGGACATAGCGACAGGAACATCTGCAGGGCTCTCTGCGAATTCATATATAACACAAGAAGATTACCTTGCTGAGTCAGCCATCAGCTCCCGAATTTTACTAGTCACACTATCACTTATTATTGAGCTGATACACTGCAATGATTCAACTTTCAGGAAAATTTCATATAACGATTCCATTACAGATATTCAACAAATTCCATTATTTCTCCCCCTTTTTCTTTCTTTTTTTTTACATTGCGCCAAATTAATTTCACAGTCAAAACACAGTAATCATATTCCCCTAATCTAGAAAATCTATAGGTATTTACTTGCATTAACCACCGGCTTCTTGGCCAATCCCCCTTAGTGGGTGAGAGCCACAAAAGAAAGGAACAAGCAAGCAAGCAAGCTCTCTGCTGGTAACAGCGTATTGGCCAATGGCCGAGGATCATCGACTCCGTTTCATGATGAAGACTCAAGCTATAAAGTCGTCCTGCCACGTCTTCCAACCGGTAACGATGTTTTGAATTCCGTTTTCCTTCATGCCGACTTGAGTGGTAGGCCGTACCGTGCCCCTGACTTCCGTGACGCGCTGCTTAAAGTGGTGAGCACAGCGGACATTATTGGAGTTGGCCAGTATCAAATGAGCCATGTATGGATGGTTACGTGTGCAAACAGCATGGCGAAACAAAAACTCGTTACTTGTGGTGAGCTCCGTGTAAAAGGGCTGAAGTGCATGGTGCTAGATCCGGAGACCAAGAATATTAGGCTGAAACTACTTTGGCTTCCGCCTCATCTTGAATCGCGACGTGTTGAAGAGGCGTTCCAAGCTTACGGCGTTGTGAAGTCCGTTGAAAGAGAGGCATGGAGATGTGCAGAAATGGAACAATGGATGACAACAAATAGAGACGTTGCCTTGGAGCTCAAGGACACCATCACTGTGAGCTCAACACCACACCTTATGTCAATTTATGGCCACCAATGCCTCGTACTTATTCCCGGTAGGCCTCCACTGTGTCTTCGATGCAAGCGAGTGGGGCATGTACGACGACAGTGCAAAACACCGAGGTGCTTGCAATGCCAGCGTTTTGGTCACTCGTCGGATGCCTGCGTGTCAACTTATGCCAACAAACTCCGTTCTGGCCAAGGGACAGAAGACCAACGTCTCGATCATCTTATGGATGTCACTGAGGTAGTTGATGCGACAGGAGAAGCAGCGGGAGGAGCAGAAGGTGCCTTAAAGGAAGCGGAACACTTGTCAATGGATACCCTTGGAACGCAAAATAACACCGCTAACGACGCCAGTGAAAGCATAAATGAATGCAATGCTGCTGAAGAACACCACTTGGAAGGCCTTAAAGACAAGCCTCCTGACAATGAGGAACAAGAAGGAATGGATTGCAGTCAGATAAGGAAGCGTCAGGCATCGGTCACCGATGAAGCAACAACGAGTGCGCCAGACACGACAGAGCAAGTGTCTTCGTGTGGTCCACGTGTCACCTCCTTTGGGGACCGAGAGACGCGCCGCCTATGCCAGAGTCCTGAGGAAAGTGCTCCTAAAAAGTGCAAAGGAGGTAAAGCCACAGGTTGGCCTGTGGCTAAAGGTGACCTACAAAAGTAGTAAGATATCAAAATGGCTACCGCGCTAACGTTTCCCATGTGTGTAGCGACACTCAACGTACGTGGCTTGAGGAATGTAAGGCGTCAGTGGCAGTTGCGCCACGTGCTTGGGCAGTACAACATAGATGTACTTGCAGTGCAAGAGACTAAGATTTGCGCTGCTCGTGACGCCGATCTTGCACTGGAAGTTTTCCGTGATTACAATTTATACATCAGCCCAGCACGTGGTGCATCCGCTGGATGTTTTTTATTAATTAGAAAGCACTTGAACCATAATTTGACGTCACTACATGTTGATGGGGAAGGACGCCTCATTTGTTGCGACTTATCTTTTCATTCCCATAATTGGAGGTTTATCTGTGTCTATGCTCCCTCCAAAGTGAATGAAAGGAATTCTTTTTTCCTTTCTTTAACTTCGCTACTAAACACTGACAGAACTTTGGTAGTTTTTGGAGACTTTAATTGTGTTTGTGACGCTAGAGATCATTCATACATAACAAATCGTTATGATGCAAGTGCAGCCTTATTGCAGAAACTATTGAATGACCACAATTTAATAGATGTGGGAGCGCATGCACCTTCTTCGGTGAGGTTCACGCACTTTCAAGGCATCTCTCATGCTCGGCTTGACCGTGTATATGTATCTCTAAGCTTATGGTCTCACATTCATAATTATGCTGTAAAGCCCATATTTTTTACAGACCATTGCTTGGTCACTGTTTCTTGGGGTCCTAAAAATTTTTGTAAGACCCCTCTAAACTGGGACCTATGGAAGCTTAACGTACAGTTGTTGCGCGAAGATTGTTTTGTTAAAATAGTAAAAGAATTGGTACAAGAGGTAAAACGGTGTCGACAGTTACCAATTTTCGCTCAATGGGAAAGGTTCAAAGAAAGAGTCAAGTATCAGGCAATTAGTATTTCATGCGAAATAGCGCAAAAAAAAAGCTGAAAAGCGCTATCTTTATGATTTACTTCATAAGCTCCATACTTTTGAAAGTGAACAGCCGGGATTGTACAGGGACGAGATAAATGTGATTCGAGCACAGATGCAAAAACATGATACAGATTTATACAGAGGAGCTAAGATTCGTTCCCGTGTTACCCATTTCACTGAAGAGGAACCCACTAAAAAATGCCTTGGGGATGAAAAGAGATATGCACTTTCTAAACAGATTCTGCAAATTGAGTCGCGGGGTTCCCTTTGCACAGAGACATGTGAAATAAGATCTGCATTTGAAGATTAATACAAATGTTTGTTCACCGCGGCTGAGCTTCAGGACAATTTTGAGGAAGAAGCTAACCACTTCATTGCCCTTGTGCCTCAGTTACAAGATGATGATAGACTCCCTGTAGAGGGGCCAATAACCAGAGAGGAAATTAGATTTGCAATAACTACGTTGCAGAAAAACAAAACTCCTGGCCCAGATGGCCTTAGTGGTGAATTTTACATAGCTTTTCAGGAACTTCTGATACCTTTCCTTGAGCAACTTTTTAAAAAGGCTTATGACCGTGGTGAACTTCCTCCTCCTTTCTATCAGAGCCATACAACATTAATCCCAAAAAGTGCTGATCCTAACGCATTAAAGAGAGTTAACGAATACAGGCCTATATCGTTATGTAACTTTGACTACAAAATATTTGCTAAATTGTTGACAAATCGGCTACAGACAGTGATTACTAAATCTGTAGGTGACCACCAAACATATGGAATTCGTGGTCGCTCTATACAGACAAACATACATATTGCACGTTCAGTTCTTGAGTGTATAGATGGTAGCATGGACCAAGTAGCCCTCCTTCAAATAGATCTTGCAAAAGCATTTGATAAGGTACAGCATGTTTTTTTGTTCTGGCTCCTAAGACACCTGCAGTTGGGTGATGTACTATACAATGGTATCTCACTCTGTTATAAGAAGTGCACAACTAGGCTAATTGTAAATCGCACACTTTCCAATATAATAGAGTTAAATTCATCTGTACGTCAAGGATGTCCGCTGTCACCTTTGCTTTTTGCAATTTATTTGGAACCATTATGTTTAAGTGTGCTTCTAAAGTCCAGCATAAGAGGTTACCGATATGATGCTGAGGAAGTTAAAGTTCTAGCTTATGCAGATGACATTGCCTTCTTTTGCGCTGATAAACCCAGCGTTCAAGAAGCAGTCAACACTACTTTACGTTTCTGTGAAGTCGCTGGCGCCAGCATAAATTTTGATAAAAGTAGTGGATTCTGGCTAGGCATGTGGGCTACAACTCCTTCGGTATTCGCAAATATTCATTGGAATGCGACTCCTATGAAATACCTCGGTGTGCCTCTCGATAACTATCGTAACAGCGGCCCACACTGGAGCGCTGCGATAACTACGATCCACCGAAAGGTGGCAACATGGCACGGACGGGAGCTTTCCATTTTGCCAGAGCGAAAGCGTGCAATATATTCCTTGTATCGAAGCTTATTTATATTCTGCAGGTGTTGCATTGCTCTCAGGTACACATTCAAGCCTTTCATAGAATATTTGCCTGCTTTATTTGGAGCTCTTCCTGGGAACCCATGAGAAGAGACAATCTTTTTCTTCCACTCGAAAAGGGTGGCCTCGGCCTTGTGCATTTGTTCGTGCGACAGTTGGTGTTGCGATTTTTCTACCTCAAGGATGTGTGCCACCCATTTCTATTAGCGGTTCTTCGTAACCGTCTATGTTACCACCTTCCTTTTATTCATGTCACAACAAGCGTTGCTAAGGAATTGCCGTTGCGGGGATTCCTAAAGGAAATTGTTGATACTGTCAGTTTTTTGAAAGCCAGGTTTACCTTAGAGTATTTGTATACTATTGACAGAACAAATTTAACCGCTGCACTTGTGAATAACCTTTTCCCCGAACCTGTTTATCGAAAGCCATATTCGCTTCCGTCTGGTCACGATGTATTATTTCGTGTACGTAGAATGTGTATATCTCCTGCAGCGAAAACATTTTTCTTTACACTGCACACTTCCACGCTGCCAGTGAAAACGTGGCTGAATGAAAAATCAATATACGTACTCTGGACAGTGAATTGTAGACTCTGCAACCAACCAGAGACTATAGAGCATTGTTTTATTCATTGTCGTGATGCTTTTTATTTTTGGGACATTCTAAAAAGAACGTTAAGAAAAGAACTTCCAATCACAGCTCATGGTATTAGATTCCTTCCGTTCAAAAAGAGTCTGACTGATAGTACTCCTTACGACTTGTTTATGTTGTTGGGACTTTATTCATTATGGAAAAGTCGCATGATCGATAGACACGCCGAGCCACTGCGGTCGACGAGATCTGTCTTCCGAGAAGCAGCTGCTCAAGTGCGCAGTGTTGTCGAGACTTTTGACCCCGTTCCGGAGTGGCTTCCCGTTCTTGACGCTTGTGTGTGTTTGTCTGAATTCTGATGAAGTATGTTCTGTGTACTTTACTGGTGATAATGTCATTCATTAAAGAAAAAAAAAGCAACGGCGTGGCTCAGTGGTAAAATACTCGGCTGGGGTGCAGTGCACCCGTGTTCAAATACAATTGTGTTCTTGGTGTCTTTCATTTACCATGTTTTGGAAGAAATTTATTTTATTTCACTTGTTTCTCCACAACATTTATTGCCATGAACTACGAGATGTCTGCGACAGGTGTGTGACTTGATTCTAGCGAGTCGCTTCTTCGCAGCATTTATAGCCATGAACTATAAGATGACTGGGACAAGTGTATATCTTATTTCTCGCGAAAATGATTACGGATACTGGTAGTGGTGGCGTCGGTGGACAACTACGGCGCTGCTCATGACCTGTATTCTGAGCTCAAAAGAGCTTTAGCTGTGGAAAAAAACATTAAAGATTGTTTCAAATAAAAACGCATTTCCTAAATGTAGCGATTCTTACAGCCCCACTGGCCCCCTTGTGCCTAACGCTATGCTTGTGTCAATTTTTTGAGATTACGCTATATATTCTGGTGAGGTTGGCTTGTGTACAACATGTGCCGTGCTCGACAGATGGTAGTTTTGTAGCCCACATACAAACATTTCAGCGTTTTATCGCCTCCTAAGCCAATATTTTGTTCTTTGTATGCTGTTCTTCGGCAAACCGACCGCACAGACGAAAAAGTTAAAATTATGGCACCCTAGGTAAGGTGTGACACCAGGCCATTTGTGTGAAGAGTAGCTTCAGCCGTGTTAACGTCTACATATTTGAAAAGAAAACGCACATTATGAATGGGCCCTGCAACAGAAGGATGCCTATTATTGCCAAAATTGAATAATGTTCTAAATGTGACACTTTAGTTCCCGAAGTATTTTTCTGACGTATAGAGACCACTGAGGACGAAAGTACCACCTTTCGTCGCCAGCGAAAACGACCGAGCTTCGTTTGCGAAGCTCTCCGTGTACCTTCATAGCCGCCGTATGACATGGACCACTTTTCCGTTGCCTTCATGGGAAACCATGAAGTTCATGGGAAACCCATGAGACAGCGGTATCAGCGCATTCCTTGAGTTTCTTTTATTTCAGTTTCGCTAGAATATAGGTAAAACGCCAGGCGTTATTACCGGAATTTGCTTTATTCTTCTCTGCTTCATCTTAATATCAGTCAAGGGATGAGATTACATCAACACCTAATGGAAAATAGGTAGAACCAGAAGCAAGTCTACAAGATCCTCCCGCAGCACGCATGGCAACTATTATCAGGCCACAGTCCAAGATCCGATCTATAGCGCTGAAGAAAGTCCACTAGCCAAAGCATATAATATATATGGGCTGTTTCGCTATCATGTCACGCAGAGAGACAGTGACTCCCCTAAGTTCACTAATAGCAAGACGGGACTATTGCAACCCACTCGTTCCAAGCGCAGGTGCTCCGAGAGACCTTGTAGCCAAAAAGGGCGGGCCGCGGACAATAGGGAAGGAACCGGAAACCGCGTCTTCTACTGTGGGCACAGAACGCGACCTTCAATAACGAGAACGGAGCACCTTTTCTGCGTCCTCCCCTCACGTTCGTAGCGGACCAGTGGGCGGCCATCATGGGGTGAATTAATGGCCTCAGCCTGAGCAGCGGAGAAGCCACCTAGAACGAAAATCAGACGCTATGGGGCGCCGCAAGAAGTGGCGGGAGGATCTATAGCGTAGCAGTCCTGGGCGCAGAAAGTTGTGCGGAGGTAAGAGAAACCTATAGAATTTTCGGAACGCCCATTGGCCTCAGCTCTCAGCCACCAGCTACTGTTTGCCGGTTCGGTTTCTTTTCTGGAAAGGATCCAGGACCACGTAGAGCTCGGAACTGAGTAGATGGCAATCAGCCACTATTTTTGCTTCCTGCGAGAATGGAGAGAGAGAAAGCATGTGCACTCCCGTTATAGTGCAATCCACTGCAGCTCCCTTTGTTGCAAATATTCCCTTTCCAAGCGGAACGGCTCCTGTGTCTCTAATCCCTTCTTTATCTTTCTTGGACCAAGAACGCTGTTACGCTACGCTGGGCTCACGGGTGACGAAGAGCTAGAGGTTGGTTTTAGGGGTGGAAACGGAGAACATATACGGAGCCGACAGTGAGCGAAACCAAAGCCCAAAGGCAACTGCAGACCCACGTTATCGCCACAAGCAGTCAGGTATCACGTGTGTTGTATTAAGCGCCGCTTGTGCCTTCCGCGCTGATCTGAAAGGAGCCAGTTACAGACGATGGTCATTCCTTCGTATATTTGCTTACACCATGTAGAACGCGTTCGTTTTTTGCTCTCTTTGGGCACTACATCTGCATTCGATCTCGGTTGCACTGCACGGCTGCATACAGTGGTAGGAGCCGCAACTAAAATGCAAGCATGCAATATTGCTTAACTGGCTGGTCGATGTAGCGGCTCTCTCGTTGCGCTTGCGTTCTTGCCGCTTCTTCTGCGCACTCGTTCATTGCGTGAAGCACCACTCACCGCAAGTTTAAACTCGTGACAAGGTGTAAAAATACAACAATTGGCACGTTTTGTTCGCTTATGGTCTCCCTCTGGAAAATTGTTTTACTGCGGCTGTGCTGAAGTGTGATCACTGAGCTTAATTTTCTTTCATTAATTGCATAGGTTCAGCTTCCACTTGCAATCAGAGTGCTCGCGTCATGCATTGCGAATGAGATAGAAAATCTCAGAGCTAACGGAATACAAAGTAGAAGGTCACTGAAAAAAAGTGCGCCAGTTTCGAACGGGGATGTTCAGAAATATCTCTATTGGCCGAAAGAAATAGGCGCATTTCACGCATTACACTCCACACATAAGGCGCGGGAAAACAAAATTAATAGAAAGGTCTCAAGAATCTTAACATGAAAGAATAAACGCCCAACTGGAATGTTTTTATTTCAGCGATCCTAATAATTGAAATAATGTATTCATAAAAATAAACTGTCATAGCTGTGGTGATTGCTGGAACACTACAATATACAGCCTTCACACTCCATCTGATTTAGTGGTTTTGGGACGTTAAACCCCACATATCAATCAACACTCCATCTGATCTTCTTCCCTGCTTAACTTTTTACTGTCACATTTCTTGGTAATTTTGTGGTGTATCATTTTCTTCGCGAATAAGTTTATTTCTTCACGGGTCTTCCAGTTTACCTAAAACACTGCTGGAAGAGATGAGGATCGCACTTCCCCCCTTAAAATAATATTCACCGGTCATCTCGTTTCCAACCCGTGTCTCACGTTCCGTTTGGTCTCACCCTCGTTTTCATTCTATATCATTCATTCCTTTCCCGTTTTGCTTATTCGGAATCGTGTGCAATAAAAGTGCGGCGCCCTAAAATCCGAGGCTGTTTGGAAACACCCCGCCGACAAAAAACAGTCCGATTCCTCGCAAAGCCGGTTTTTCTTGGCGCTGGAGAGTTCAACGACCGGAATGAACAAAAAAGAATGGAGAGTGAACATGTAGAAAGCAAAGACGTACAAAGAAAAGTGAGCACAAACATTCATGCGAACACTCATGCTTGCATGCCGCACAAAGTTTCGCAGGAAATACTGCATTACGGGTGCGGTCTTTCCCACGTCTTTTTCATTTCTTTGTACCTGCGTTTGACTGATTCGTTGCATGTTGTTTCTGCTTAGCACGCTGCAGTCAAGCTGACATAAAGAAAAGCCTCACGAGAGAAAGCGTTTTATGGCAGGCATAAACTCGTTGAGGCAGGTTGAGAGTGTCTCGGTGTGCGTGCTGAGCGTCCGAGACATCTCGAGCACGTGGACTCGGCCCATAAGCCACTCCAAGGCCAGTGAACGTTTGGGCAGGCTCTACAGTGTGTCGGGAGGATTTCAGTGACAGAACGCGAAGCCACACGCGGTAGGACAGAGCAGACGAAATTGCGCCATTTATTTTTTTGTGGGTTTGGATTTCGCGGAAACGCCAAGAGAATTATTTCGAAGAGTGCACTTCGCTGATGGCGTTGGCTTTTTCCTGTATCTTTTCTTTTGCAATTTAGCTTTGTAAAGGCTTCACCAGTTACGTCCATCGAATCATTGAAGATGTGGCAACGACTGTCTCAGCTTGCAACTTCGCGCCAGTGATTTGATTTGCCGGCTTTATGGGCGATTCCATTGCCCGCGTATAAACAGCGCCTCTGCGTTTACGACAATCTCGTTGGAAAGCTCCCTTTTCATCCATTATCTTGCTTTCTCGGAACGAAAATTAGAGAAATAAAGAAAAAAATGCAGAGGCTAGCTAGGCAGAAAAAAATATTCCACATTGCATTTTGGTGAAGCCTCGTGTACTTTCGCCGTAGTGGCACGTATTATATATATATATATATATATATATATATATATATATATATATATATATATATATATGGTCACTAGCGAAATATTTCTGATTATCATAAAAATAACGAGATCACGACATCAGGCAAATTCTCGCGCACTTGTCTGCTGCAGCGTGGCTGAATAACTTACTACAGGCATGCAATACGGCGAAGTCAGCATTCAAATGTGGTGATGGTTAGCACCGTTCTTTAAGTTATCAATATTCAATCATTGAATCTGTTGTTACAACCTTCAAACTATTGCTACTTTCACCTTCATAGAACCGCAAATGCCGCTGAAGGACAATTCTTAAGAAAGTCCAGTGAATACTGTCAAAATAAAGCACTGGTGAACGTTAAGACATATTCGGGCCATTATCCGGACTCTGGCAATTTCAACCGCGTGATCAAGGTCTATCTATTGTGATCTTTCAAGAGGAACTTACCGGAAGTTCTTTATACGATGGGTGAAGGCATTATACGATGGGTGAAGCCAGTATACGATGGGTGAAGTGAACCAGGCGGGCTGAAAAAAGGCTAAAAATCACAAAAAAAATGATTGTGCCTCGCTTCAGCGCAGCAGAGATCGCTTTTCTCGACGTTGTTCTGTCGTTGCTCAACAAGTTTAAGTCGCCCGCCGTATGCGGAGGGTCGCCCGCGATTTCAGAACGCGATGCAACAGCCTAAACGGATAGCGAAAACATACTTTAGTGTACTACGCGCTCACAAAAGAAACGAGAAAAAATTATGTCCAGAGGAAGAATTAAAATGCACGACATAGCCCGGCAAAACATATCTCCGGCACTGGAATTTGCACCCCGGGAAAAATAAAAGACAGAAATTCACGGGAAAGAGATATCAACAACCAATGCGCGAGCATGTGCCCCTCTCTTGTGCTCTCTCTCTCTCTCTCCCTGTGTTCTTCTTTTTTTCAAGTTATCGCTTCCACTTTGGAGGAACGTGCATTTCTGGAGCTTTAACGCTTTCCAAGTATGGTAGAAAAGAAATCATTCAGCAAGTGATATCCAAGAAGAAGAACAACAACAACAAGAAGGAAAGGAAATGCGGGGATGTTACCAGTCTAGAACGACCGGTATGCTGCCCTACACCGAGAATAGGGATGAAAAGTTTGAAAGATGCAAAAAGAGAGAAAGAGGAGAGGACGCACAGGCAATGGGCTCACAGATGCTGATGACTTCGAACACGTTGACAGCACTAAATAACGAAAGTCCGAAGAGACGCTGTTTTAGTCCACTGGCATTCCACTGATTGGTGGATGCTTCCTTGACTTCTCAGAAGTGATGGCGATTTTTAGCCTTATTTCTACTCGAGCGATTAGAGTACCGGGCTTAAGGCGTCCAGTACTTTGAGAGCGCTTCGAGCTGATGTTGTCCCCATGCTTGTCCAAGAAGATCTCTTGGATGGAATGCATGAGAGAACGAAGCATATTTATGACGTTGCCATCTTTCCTATGTGTTTCATCAGGGGTTGGTAAAGACCCCTGAATGATGGTCTTCCGAGAGGCGGACAAAGTGACATGCAGGGTATCATAATCTAGTTAAGAACAAGAACGGAGACGGAACACATGATGGATGCTGTGAATTGTTGTTTTGGCTCTGTTTCATCAGTTCGTTTTCTGTGAACCTGGTTGTCTATTTCCTGGAACCTGGCGGCTGCATTTCCGATGGAGGCGGAAATGTTGTAGGCCCGTGTGCTCAGATTTGGGTGCACGGTAAAGAACCCCAGGTGGTCGAAATATCCGGAGCCCTCCACTACGGCATCTCTCATAATCATATGGTGGTTTTGGGACGTTAAACTCCACATATCAATCAATCACTCATTTCCTGGAACCTCTGGCTGTACATCTTTTTTTTATTTGTTAAATGAAAGAAAGGAAAGAAAAAGAAAAAGAAAGCAAAATAAAGAAAGAAAGAAAGAAGGAAGGAAAGAAAGAAAGAGAGAAAGCAAGAAAGAAAGAAAGAAAGAAAGAAGAAAGAAAGAAAGAAAGAAAGAAAGATTGCAGGGCCCGTTGGCGCATCCCATTCTAGTCCACTCGGCACCTGAAACTCATCTCGGGCCTTTTGAAACAGAAAGAGGCGAAGAAGAAAAAAGGCACGCATTCTCATTTTTTCATTTTCGCCTTTCTGTTGTGCAAAGCTTCAGCTCATCGTTTTCGCTAGAACAACATGCTTGGGTATGATAATCTAGCTGAGTACTTCTTTCTGTTTTGGCATTTCTTGCAGATTTTAATTTCTACATTTGTACGGTGCGAGCATATACAATGTTGGGTGCACAGCTAGAAATTCATTTCCCGTGAACTAAAGTGAGTGCACGCATTTTCTCAGTAAGCACCCTTGCAACGGCACGCACTCGAGCTGAGCCCCTTGCAGAGATTGAGACTGGTTGGAAATTGAACCATTTCTTCGTGATTCTGTATGCACTTTGCAAAAAAATGAAAAAAATACCTTATTACCTTGTCAACGAGCATGGCCATTAGCCCTAAGTATACGCTTTTACGAGGGTTCTCGTAGACATTCAATTGACTGCCGTCCCTGTCGCATGGGTTCCTCCCGAAAACCACTTCAACCTTCTCTAAAGCTGCCCTTCAATATACTGAATGTGACGACATATTTCAGGAGAAGGCCCCAAATATGACGCTGTTGTCTGAATCTCATCCTTAGGCTCTCTTATAAGTTTTAGGTTTGTCTAACTTCATGAGACTTCAACGAATTTATTGCTCTCTATCCCAAAGAGAGACGTTGGCTTCAACGTTGCTAAGCATAGATGTAACAACTCTCAGATAAGGTAGCCTATTGCCTGTAATGTACAACCAAAGTGGCCTCAGCAACTTCTACATAGCCATTTAAAAATTTTCTGAATCGTACTCTATCGAATACTAGACGAACGCTGTGTACAGTATACTTGAAGCTCACTGTGTTACGTGGTTATTTTGCATATGCATAACCAATGTTGACTTAATCTTTACTATATTTATAACTCTTTTCCTTCTTTCCCATCTTTCCTGTCTAAAGCAGCACGCTCACAAGTTATTGCCGGCCTCTCTGCCTTTTATTAAGTTTTCACTCTATCTCTCTCTCTCGAGGGTTTAATGTTTTTAGAATTGGAACACACGTGTACTTTATTTTTCATTTATTCACAGAAAAACTGCAGGCCAGAGGGCACATAAAACAGTAGAAATGCAAAAGCATCAAAACATTGCTAAAAAACGTAGATAACAAGCTATAACACTAAAAGAATATGAAAGAAATAAAGTAATATAGGGGGTTAAAAGGTAATAGAAATACATCATTGTGAATACAGTAACAGTTAAGGAAATTATCAAGAAATAGAACCAATTCTTATTAACACTTGAAATGAGATATTTTACAAAGTAGTGATCTAGGAAGAGGCACTCTTCTGTGCTGAGGACAGTAGTTGTTCCGAAGACAGATTATTCCAATCAGCATTTGCTCGCGGAAAGAAAAAAAGTTCAAATAGGTTTAGGCTGGCCAAATCAGGAGTTAAAAAAAGTATATATTTTGTTTACAAATCTAGTACAGGAAAACTGGACTATAAACAGAACTGATATTTCTTTTCAAGACGCATATAACCAAGTTTCATTCGTGAACACAAGCTACAAGCATGAAACCCCCTCTGAAATCAGAACTGCCTTGTCGACCTTCAGAGAAGTGACTTGGGTATACGGCGGAAGGATTGTGACTTCGTGCCTCGGGCCACATACAACTACTCTGGAGACCGCATTCGGCCCGCGGGCCGCATGTTGCCGACCTTGATAGAGAATGTTCCCAGTTATTCGGGCGTGGTTACCATAGTGCACCACTACACGTGTTTAAAGCAGGAACGTGATGACAGAAAAAAAGAAGAGTGTGTGAAATTATGGAAGCGTAACGGGTATATGACTAATTTGCAATTATATAATTGTGACGTAATTAAGACGCAGTCAGCACCTCATTACCGTACTTGCGGTAGTAACTCTACACAGTTTGAAACGTCAAAAGTTACAAACACAAACGTTTTTTCTTTGCTTGCTTTTTCCTCGCATAGTTTAGCGTGATAAGCACATCGCTTCATCACTCTGTCACGTTTTACTTTTGAATGTGATGCACAAATGTCCTTCAAGTCTTTTCTTTCGTATACGTTCGTTTTCCTTGTCATCTCTATTTTTTTCTGTCGATGTCTGGAAGCTATATTTCTGGCTTCTTTCAAATACTAGAATAGCTAAGCCATACACATTCGTCGTAACAACGCGAGACAACGGGTTGGACTCGAAATGGAATGGCAGCTGCCTAAGCGCCAATAGTAAAGACCGATGGCCGACAGAATGTGAAATTATGTTTTCACGGATGGCTGAAGTGCGAAAGTCCGTTGGACCTCCGTTTAGATACGCTTAGTGTAGTAGCAGCACTTGAAGCTCATCGAGTCGCACCAATCATATGTACTAATGCGAGGCGTTTATCAGCGCGCAGCGCTAAAAGGGCCGTCACTTCCTCTTCTGTACTTTATACAGAAGCTTTCGTCGGCGCCTCATCGGTCCTCGCCTCTCACCAATCGTATCGAGCGTGATGCTCACACATTTCAAAACAAGGCGATAAGGGTAAGCGGAGGAGGAGTGTGAGTGTGGCACACAAGTGCGTAGCTTCTGCGGCGAAGGCATCCGATTCGTGACTGTCTGGCGAGGCAGGATGCACACATCAGTGAAATTAATGGGGCGGACGGCAACGGCGAAGAGGGCGCCGAAATCAGATATAGTGAGAGAGAGGAACAAGAGGAGAGGTTAGCAGAGGTGCCGATGAAGGCAAGAGAAAAGCCAGCAAATGGACGGGCGATTCGACATGGGAGTGGCTAATGGCCCTTCAAATTGTTACGGTAAGAAAGGCGTCTGATAATATACTGTCAATAGTACAAGTTCACAAAAGGAACACAAAGTATCACAAAAGGAACAAGAGGCAATACGTTCTCAAGTGAAGCAGATGCTCGAAGATGGCGTAATCCAACCCTCGAACAGTGCGTGGTCGTCCCCCGTCGTACTAGTAAAGAAGAAGGACGGCACTCTCCGATATTGCGTCGATTGCAACAAACTCAACAGTCACAAATAAAGACGTTTATCCTCTTCCGCGCATCAATGACTCACTAGACCACCTCCGACGCACCCTATACTTCTCCTCTATGGATTTACACAGTGGCTACTAGCAGATCGAATTTGATGATCACAACCGAGTGAAAACACCCTTCATAAAGCCTGATGGTCTACACGAATTCAAGGTGCTGCCCTTCGGTCTGGGTTCTGATCCTCCGACATTCCAGAGGATGATGGATAGAGTGTTCTTTAGTCTCAAGTGAGAAGCATGCCTTGTTTACTTAGACGACGTCGTTGTCTTCTACCAAACGTATTAGCAGCACTTTCAGCGACTTAGATCTGTGTTTGCTGCAATTCGCCCGGCAGGCCTATTACTGAAACCAGAAAAATGTCGCTTTGATTATAACGAATTAAAGTTCCTCGGCCACCTTGTTAGCCATGATGGTATTCGGCCGGACCCAGACAAAACATTGGCTGTCACATATTTTTTACCACCTACCAACAAATGTTTTGTGCGTCTATTTTTAGACCTCTGCGCATACTACAGACGCTTTGTGCAAAATTTCGCAAACATTGCCGAACCCCTCACTCGTCTGACAAAAAAAGATCTTCCCTTCGTGTGGGGCCCTGAGCAAACACGCGCTTTCTCCGAGCTCCAGCAGCGTCTCTAGTCTCAGCCCTCACTCGGACACTACGACGAATATGCTGACACTGAACTACACACAGACGCCAGTAACATCGGCCTTAATGCTGTCTTCGTCCAGTGGCAGGGCGGCGTTGAACTCCCTGTCGCTTATGCGAGCCTAATTATGCGGAGGCGAATTACACAACCACTGAAATGGAGTGCCTAGCTGTTGTATGGGCAACAGCTAAATTCAGACCGTACCTGTTATGGTCGCCCGTTCAGAGTTGTTACCGATAAACATGCGCTCTGCTGATTGGCGAACCTTGAAGACCCTTCCGGACGGCTCGCCAGGTGGAACTTACGCCTTCAGGAGATCAATTTGACAGTCGTGTACAAGTCTGGCCGGAAGCATATTGACGCTGACTGCCTTTCCCGAGCTCCTCTTAAGACGGCGTCAGGTGATCCCAATCTCGACGGCAGTTTTCTATTCGCCGTTAGTGTATCCGACTTGGCTGAACAGCAGAAGAACAATTCCGAGCTTCGACAATTCATCGAATATCTTGAAGGCCGTGCGCCGCATCCACCACCAGCATTCGCCCGCTCGCAATCATCGTTCTGCGCTCGCAGAAATATCCTCTATAAAAGAAACTTTGACCGTTACTAGACTGAGTACCTGCTCATCGTCCCGCAAGCGTTACGAGCCAATGTCTTGTCCGCCTGTCACGATGAGCCTTCCTCAGGCCACCTCGGATTCACACGTACCTTGGCGCGGATTCGTCAACAGTACTACTCACCTAAGATCAATCGAGACGTGAACCATTACGTGAAAACGTGTCACGAGTGGCAGTGCCGTAAAGCACTACATCAGTGCCCAGCAGGCTTTTTGATTTTGAAGCCCGTCGCTCCTCCGACACAACCGTTACAACAAATCGGCATGGATCTACTCGGACCTTTTCCCAAGTCTCGTCACGTCAACCACTGTGTTGTAGTTGCTACTGATTACATGATGCGCTACTGCGAAACGAAGGCATTACAACGTGGCACCGCCATTGAGACTGTCCACGTTTTTTTATGAAGAACATCGTCCTCCGACATGGAGCACCAGCAGTTGTCATAACTGATCATGGCACAGCTTTTACCGCCCGGATGATACAAGACATCATGCAGCTTAGCGGCACAGTACATCGAAAAACTGCTGCATACCACCCACAAAACAATGGCCTTACAGAGCGACTAAACAAGACGATCGCCGACATGCTATCCATGTATGTTGACCAAGACCACAAAAACTGGGATGACATCCTCCCTTACGTCACGTTCGCTTACAACACCGCTGCGCAAGAGACAACTGGATTCGCACCATTCCACTGACTTTACGGCAGGGAAGTCACAACAATGCTAGATGCCATGCTGGTACCAGACAGACACCAGACTAGCATCAAGACGAACGAATTTATCAGACTTGCAGACGCAGCTTGTATGCTTGCAGTCGAACGAATCCATAAGCAACAATGTATCGACTCACTGCGGTACAATGCTCGTCATCGCGATGTTTTTTACCAACCCGGAGAATGAGTATGGTTTGTGGACACCCATTCGACAACGGGGCCGGTCAAAAAAGTGTTACGCCCACTATTTTGGTCCTTACCGAGTTCTCCGTCGTCTCAACGAAGTGAACTACGACGTTCTGACGAGGACATGGCTCGTCAATCCCGCCGTTCACAACAGCCCCACGTCGTCCATGTTTCGAGGATGAAACCATTTTACCAACGCTGAGTATTCGTGAAACTCCCTTGAGTAGACTTACAGTGATTGTGAACACCCCACAAGGGGGTGTCACAATCACTGTAAGTCTGTCACACTGTCAGCTATCGTATGTGTTTTCTTTTCATCTGGTAATTATGTTGTGACATCGGGACGATGTTCTTTGGGAAAAAGGGGGGGGGGGTAATGCCACTAGTACAAGTTACAAGTTCTGCAAGTATTATTTCCGTAGATGCTGGTAGTCTTGTATGTGCCGCTCTTCAATAGTGGATGAAGATGCGCGTGCATAGAAAA
>WOVY01006158.1:0-15910 GCA_013436015.1 Rhipicephalus annulatus | reverse complement strand
GAGTTGAATAAAATTGGCAATATTTACGAAAGAAGACTCTGAAGCAACATCGCATTTTATCAGGCCTACACCTCCCACACCTAGACGAGTAAACTCGTCGATATTATCTTGCAAAGCTGTGTATAATATTTAAAACACATTTTTAGCCCACGATGAATTGTTCTCTCGTGTGCTTCTCCATTTGGTACTGTCATGTTAACTTACAAAGGCAACTTTCCATATTAAGTCTCTTTAGATGTTGCAAAGCTTGACACGTGGTGTGTATGCCATACTGATAATTTCCTCGTAACCTGGGTCCGCCTCTTTAAAAGCGTCGCATTTTATTGTTCGCAATTGTGTTTGTTTTATACTGTAAGCGAGCTGTGTGATTTCATCAATATTCACGAGTGTTCCCTGACTATACAAACACGTGCGTCTTATTTGGTGCGGTGCACGTTTGTATGTAGCAAAAAATGTCATTTCGTCAGCGTGTGTCTGCATACACTTGCATGCCCTGCAGTACGTGTACATAATTAATGCAGTAAGGACTGCAATGCATAGCCTTGCATGGGACATATATTCCATGCACCCTCAGAGAAATGTTGTTTGTTATGAGCCTACTGTTTATCATTACGTTTTTTTTTTTTCGTTAAAGTTTCATCTCCATATAAAGCAGCTGTATACAGGCACGAGCTTCAGCAGCTTCCTCGGTTGTTCCATTTTAAATAAAAAACACCAAGCCTACCCGAATCAATGATCTGTTGGCTATCATTACTGTTATGTGTTCTACGATGTACACAAGGACAGTAGTATACAAAAAATAGGGAGGGAATTGAATGCCCTGCCTGCATGGCTGCGCCATTTCACAAGATCAGGCGCTGCGCTGTGAAGCTTCCTACCGGTCTGCAGAAATTCAAGGGAGCGTACAATAGCGTGGTTCAAGAGGACTTGTGGGGAATACTAGACACACTGGTTGTAAAAGATGGAGTCACTAATCGTTTAAAGGAAATCTATAAACTAACAAGGTAGTTAAAAAGTGGGAAAAACAGGTATCCAAGCCCACAGTGGGTAACGTGGACTTAGCAGGCGTGCCCACTGTCACCCTCTTATTCATAATGTACCTACAAGGATTAGAGGCCAAATTAGAGGCAAGGGAGACTTGGCTTCTACCTCTCTTTAGTCAAACAAGGAAAACTCATTGATCAGGCACTACCAGCATTAATCGACGCAGATGATATAGGGCTAATGGCCGACAACAAGGAAGATTTGCAGAGGTTGATGGACATCTGCGGGTAATGAGGAAGATAGGTTAGATTTTAGATTCAGTTAGGAAAAAATCAGTAGTCATGATTTTTAATGATAACAAAGGTAAGTGAGCTTAGAACAGGAAGTCACGCTAGAGATAACAGATAATACAAATAACTGGGCGTCTGGATAAGCAATGGGACGAGTACCTGAGGGAACCACGAAATATGCGTTGACGACTAAAGATAACAGGAATGCCAGCAGTGATGAAAAATAGGGCACTGTGGAATTACAATAGGTATAATGTTGTGAGAGGAATATGGAAAGGGGTCATGGTTCCTGGGCTGATGTTCGGCAACGCGGTTTTGTGCATGAGGTCAGAAGTTCAAGCAAGATTAGAAATTAGGCAACGTGAAATATGTAGGCTTGCTTTAGGAGCTCACGGGAATACACCAAATCAGGGAGTACAAGGTGATATGGGATGGACATCATTTGATGGCAGGGAAGCTAGCAGCAAGATAAAATTTGAGAAGCGATTGAGAGAAATGGGGGAGGAGCGTTGGGCTATGAAGGTTTTCAGCTACTTGTACATGAAGAATGTCAATACAAAAAGGAGGAAGCGAACCAGGAAATTGACTGGTAAATACTCAGAAACAGCAGGTGACCAAACCAGAAAGAACTATCGGTTTAAAAAGGAACTGCAGGAAACGGAGACTGACATGTGGAGAATTGGCATGATTAAGAAGTCCGCACTATAGATCTATCGAACTTTTAAGCAAGAAATTGCCAAAGAAAGAATCTATGATAATACTCAGGGTAGTTCTCTACTGTTTGAGGCCAGGACGGGAGTATTGCAAACAAGATATATCGGGCCAAATATGAAGAGGTAGACACAATATGCAGTGTGTGCGAAGAGAAAGAAAAAACCGCCGAACACTTGACAATGCTCTGTAAAAGGCTTCACCTTATAGTTCAAGATGATGGCGCAGACTTTTTCAAAGCACTGGTGTTTAGGGACAGGGAGGGCAAAATAGACTTTAAGCGGGTAGACTTAACTAGAAGGAGGTTATCTGATTGGTGGCTAAAGTCAAGGCACGATTGAAAATTAAACCCTTCACTTCAAAGTACCCGTCCAACTTTACTATTTAAAGGAAAAAAAATCTAGTGGTTAGTTCACTAAGCATTACGGCTAGGTGACGTTAGCCGCCGCCCGATCTAAAGGGTACAGCCACATCCATCCATCTATCCAGCCAAGAATATGCTCTCTGGCTTGTTCCTCCAGGCCTAGTCAGGTAGATTTTCTGGCCTCACTGTTGAATTGTTTGCTCGGGTTGTGGCTTGCAAACATTGCGGTTTTGGGCTTCGTATCATCTTGTTCCTTCATCATGTCCTCCAAGTGGAGGACATGTTGCAGTGTGAGGAGGGAGTACGACAAGGCGCTGATAGAATGAGCTATCAGTCTTACCAGGCAGGCGGTTGAGAGCGCACCGAGGCAGCTGACGCACACCAGCACTATCCGCTTCCTGTATAATACAGGCTAGGGAATTATAGAAACACAGAGCAGAAAATCAACTCTTGTGCCTCTCTCATGCACTCACAAGGCGGAACCTGCTTCGAACACTGAGGACCGAGCTAAGCAACACCATGCGTGACGATAAATCATGGTCTCCTATTGCAATAATGATTAAGGCACGCATGCAACTTAAACCATTGTCACGCAAGATGAATTCACAACACCATCGAAGTGAACCCAAGGCACGTGCTGATTATTATGTACGGTACTAGCGCTAAATTTATGCAGACGTTTAGTTGGCGCTGCAGTAGGCCTAGTTGAAGGAATGGACACAGCTACTGCTGTGATGGAGAACGGGCTCATTAACATCTTCATGTAGATTAAAACGGCTTACCCCGAAATGGCTGGGAGTGTCACGCTATCCCTAGCAGTGGCACATGCAGTTGCATTTTTAATGATTACAGAAATGGCGTACCGATTTCCAAAGCACCTATCAATACTTCCGTCAAGGCGTAGCACCAAACACTTTATCGCACATTTCGGGAAACATTCCTTTTTCTCCCAATCTGGTGGCTAGGCATAACTACGCCCAAGAATAAGCATGTTATTATGTATGTCGGAGGTATTTTCATCTGATCCTTGAAAAATTATTTCCCTAAACCCATGGAAAAAAAAGAAAATGGAATTCGCACCTGTCATCACATTGCACCCCATCACAGGAATGGGATCAGATTAGCCTGGCGCTCAATACCCCCTTACGCTTAATCAGAGCTCGGTCTGGCACCAGCTCCAGAAAAAACCATTTATAATCTCCTGTCTGGCACATCTGTTTTACTCTGCTCTCTCTCAACCAGAGTGCACCATGTACCTGTGGTTCACCCCTGGTGGATCTTTTTCACTGTTTGTGAATTGCACACAAAGCCCTTACTGGTAGATCCTATTCCCAATTCTTCACTATTCTCACGGGAGGCCACTCTTTGGGCAGCTTACATCACAACATGTGCGTGTCATGATGTCAGTGCCGTATTTTTTAGAGTCGGCGCCGTCTTTTCTTTCTCTTTTGCTCCTTCCCTGTCCTGTGTTTCTGGTGTTGCGCTGCAAAACAAGTGAAGATGTTAAAGAACACCAGATGTTCAAAATTTGCTTCTCATTAATATATCCTGGTTTTGGAAATTAAAACCTCAGATATATTGAAAGAAGATGCATGAAAAGGGAAGGATGATATTGGAAACTGGCAAAAAAGGGATGACAGCCTTCTTAAGCTATGCTGCCATTGAGATTTTCAGCTGTTCACGCAATTCTCACACGTGGCTTTGATGCAGCTATGCACATATCACACAAGCATGCTGACTGTACAGTTAGTATAACTGCAACCTTCATGTACCCAGCCTTCATGTACCCTCTATGACATTTCATAACATCTGAGTCAGTGTTAGCATCAAGTTATGTTCTTCATGCTGGGGAACCAGTGTGATGAGTTACCATTTCTACAGAATGAAGCCCTGTCTACCTGGAACAAGCTGCAAGATATATAACTAAACGGCCCCAGGGCCAGTCAATCTCTGTCTGGCTTGGATGCACCAACTGATTCCCTTTATCATCAACCCTCAATAAAACTAGCAAATGTTTGTACGTGTGCAAGCAGTGTCATTCAATATCTTAGGAAATGCTTGTGAAGCAATTTCCAGGAGAATCGTTTTTCTGATCTCATAGTGAGGCATTAGGAACACCTTAGTCACACCAAATGCCATTATTCAATGAGAGGAACAAGAGAAATATTTCACTGGGAACTATGAAGTAAACAAAAAAACAAATGTTTTCAGATACTGTGAGATCATTTCATGAAAAAGCTCAGAAGATGCTATGTGTGGCCGCATTTAA
Source organism: Rhipicephalus annulatus (assembly GCA_013436015.1). Taxonomy (NCBI): domain Eukaryota; kingdom Metazoa; phylum Arthropoda; class Arachnida; order Ixodida; family Ixodidae; genus Rhipicephalus; species Rhipicephalus annulatus. Next base: position 11,292 of record WOVY01006158.1, on the reverse strand, counting down.
TCTGTGCAAGCATCGTGTGGTTACAAAATTCTGTACCAAACATAGGTTCAGCTTTCTGGAATAGACCGCGCTGCACAAGCTAGCTCAGTGCATGCACTTCTGTACCCTGCCAGAGAATATTTTTACCACCAGTATGTTGTAACGTGAAGTGAAATGGTGATTGCATACTAGGACGCGTCCTGCAGGACCCCAATAAAGTTGTTTCACTTGATCGGTTGGTGTGCTGTAAGCAGAACATTTCCAAGAAAAATCGTATAGTTTGGAGGAGGACTTAAGCAAGGAAAGGTGTAGATAAAACACTGGATTCACTGGCATTATCCTCACCAAGTATAACATTGTTTTTCTGGTGAAGCTTTGTGTCTGAACAGCGAGCAGGATAAGCTGGTAAAAACATGCAATGTGGGAAGTCTAGCACAGCAATCTGTGCAGTACTGCTCATTTCATGGAGCATTAATTTCACAGGCTTTGCTCATTGTTAGCATTAAGCCTACATTGTGTCCACTGCAGGGTGGAAGCCCAATCAATGTTCCCTGTCCTGTAGGAGCCAATTTCATATTATGGCTGATAATTTCTCGATCTTATTGGAACTAATCACCTGCCACCCTCTGCTACATTTCATGTGTCCTAATAAAAATTAATTGACATTACTGACCTGTCATCCATCTTTTTTTGTCATTCCCAACTAATGCATTCATTTTTGATAAACTCTGCTTTCTTCCCATGTCTTAATATTATGCTAGCCTTTTTCTTTTTTCTGAAACATTATCTTTGCTCAGAAGCTAGAAGTTATCAGAAAGAACATAACGACATTCTACCTCCTGAGCATATGGCATCATCAATACAAAAATGTATTAAAAGTGAGAAAACATCCTATCTATATAAGAGGCCCTAAAATACTGCAGGAGGCAACAAATAAACTGGTATTTGTATAAAGGCAGTGACAAAAACTTTGACTACTGTCACTTATTATGATTCTTGGGACATCTTTTTTAGTACATCATAACACATAATTACACATTTACACAATTTACTCAGAGGAATTGCCACCACATGCATTGAGGCCACCCTTCAGAAGTCATGTGAGCACAAGGATAAGGTAAGCCTTAAAAACCAGATTAAAAGACTAAAGGATGCTGGATATCCCAACAGCACCATCACACCCGTGTGCTAAACCTTCCTGCAGAAAGTCAAGTTAAACAAAACAGGACCAAAATAAAAACAGAATGACCAAAGATCTTTGCATGCTATGCCGTACGTACATAAGGTGTTTCACAATATAAAGAAAATAGCGAGCCGATATGATTTTATCTTGTTATTTGCCATCCCTTGCAAGTTTTCAAAAGTGTGTGTACTAAAAAGCAACAGGAATATCCATTATTTAACCATTCGTCACGAGAATAGGTATACTGAATGCCAATATAATGTTGTGTATGAAATACTATTGACACGTGGAAACGTAAACATAAGACAAACTGGGCAATGCCCCAATGTTTGAGCAAGACAGCATGCTTAAAATGTTAAGAATGGCTATGGTAGTCGCATGGCCATACACTGTAAAGAATGTAAGTGCAGTTCTATGTTTCATAAAACACTGTTTTTGAAAAAAGCAAGAACAAGAAATGAAAGAGAGACTGTGAAAGCATTTTCTTGTCAGGAAGGCCATGGATCAGTGCATCAGTATACCTTCACTCATCCATTCGGAGAGAGAGTATTCTTTTCTCAGTTAAGATTATATTATCATGGTCTCACATGTGTCGTTGTGCATGAGCACTGTTCTTGTACTCTGTAAAAAAGTGGGCGTAGTACCGTCAATAAAATTTAGTTGGCAGTCAGCGCTCTTTCCTGTCCTTTTTGTCTCTTCCTCAGCTTCTCTCACTGTTACTAGAACAAAACCACGATGGACCAACTTGCCCAGATTAAGCTATTCTTGACGAAAAGTCAGAGCATGAAAATACTTCAGGGGTTCAGAACCTCTTCACTACCCGTCTAGTTACGGCCCTGGTCTATGTGTTCCGAGAGTGAAGCACTAGTGGAGCTATCTAACTACCTAACGGTGAGGAGGGTTTGTGTATACTCGAGCTTGTTTCATGACATGATGAGAGGTGGCAGGTTGTTGAAATAATATGCGGTGTGGGAGGTCAAGATTTTGATTGAGAACGCTGAGTATGAGCCAGTGACATTAGGCGTTCAAGACTTTTTGCGATATTCACTCTAGCATAGGACCTTGGTTGGTGGTTGACGTGTGCATTTGATCACATTGTAGTCTTCCATCATAATTTTTTTGCCACGTGGCGTCGACGCTCTTGAGTTGTACCAAAGTAATTAAGCATCCAGGTACAGTATCTTCTGTCAGTGTTTCAATGAAGAGCTGAATATGAGTAATAGCTTCCATCGATACTTCTGGCATTGGTGTATGCACATTTCTTTTCAAGTTCTCTTGTAAAAAAGGCAATAAAGGTATGTTTTTGTGACTTTTTAGTGTTGGCCAGAACTGCTGGTGTGTCCGAACGGCTCTTCGATTGGTTGTGGTGTTGTCTTGTTCAGGGCCACAGAGCTTTCAGTCTTTTTTTATATTTGCCTTCACAGGAATGCTCTTTGCATGCTTCTTCAGTACTTTGTATTATTCCTAAAGCATTGACTTCCAGATTTTGATTGTGGTGCTTTAATCTAGTGTTCAACTTCACGCTAGCTTCATTTTCACGCAAAGCAAGAACTCAGGAGTATGGTAACTTTTGCTATGGGTTTTCCCTTCTTCAGTCTACTGCATTTTTGCCTGTGTTGTCTAAGCGCTGACAGCCTCGTGCGACAGCTTTTTTTTTGTGCACTTATTGTGTGCCAATGACTTATTTGCCTCCTCAGCTAAAGACTTTTTGTATTATAAGAGAAAGCTCTGTCTGTATTGCTTTTGTCATTTGCTGATGGTGTATCTTCAGTATCTTTTCTCAGTGTACACTATACTTGAATGGAAGAGCAGCATGACTACCTTCAGCTGTTAGCAGGCTTTTAGCTGCTGTAATACTGATTGATGCTCCTTTCTCGGGCGTTAGATTTTGGATGGTTGGCATGTCATTGCTTCTTTTAAACTTTAAAACTGCAGGTGCACCTTTTTCTGGTTACACCTGGTATATTTTTCCAGTGGTTATATATATATATATATTGCTAACTTGAGAAACAAGGCCTCTTTACGTTAGGTGCACATCAGGTGGGAAGAGTACTTCTATTACTTGCCAAGATTGTGGCCCCTTATGGTGGGAATCATAATGCACTGTTGATATGTCAAATTCACATAGCATAATTCCAAGGCACTCGATCAATATCCAAGGAAAAAAATTATGTTCTTTTGCGTGAGTTTCAGCAACTCATAGTAATTTGTATGTAAATGAATACTTCATCATTCTTGGCTAGCTGTCATGTTTTATGGAAGCACATGTGCTTCGTTAATAACAAAAAAAACACGCACGCTCACGCCACTGCAGTGGCGTGAGCGTGCGTGTTTTTTTTTGTTATTAACGATTTGCCCTATGCATTCACGTTTCTTCTTTTTTTGTGTGTCGTACTTCTCGTATCCCGCAGCCTACCGTTTTGGGCACACGTAAAAAAAGTACATAAAAAAGATGCGTTCCACGCCAAAATTCGCGTTCGCAACGAGCTGGGCACCGACAAGGTGCCCTACGACGACCACACACTCCGCAACACCTTACCAACCGTTCGCTGCGATGTTGTTGGGAATTCGTGTGGTCGTTGCATGAATATAGCGCGTGCGTGCGTGCGCACGCGCGTCTGTGTGTTAGATCACGGCAACTGCATATGTTGTATGATTCAGTCACCATAACGCAACTGACGACCCCCGCTCTTCCCACACGTCAAGCAGCAGCAAGTGCCGTTAACCGTACTGTGCTGTGAACGCAAAACAGATTCGAATAGGTCGCGTCGATAGCTAGCCCGACACATGATACGATAAGATTTGCGTCAGATATTCGACGTCTACATGCACGCGTAAGACAGCGGTATCCGCAGCAGCTTCGTCATACGTACGGATAGCACCGCATCGGACGTCACGTCTGACAGAGAAACTTGATCGGTAATTTTTTCTCACTTAAAAAGTCTACCTTGCACAACTTCAACCAACGATTATGCATTTCAACGAGCTGTGCATGGTTTAATGATTGATTGATTGATATGTGGGGTTTAACGTCCCAAAACCACCATATGATTATGAGAGACGCCGTAGTGGAGGGCTCCGGAAATTTCGACCACCTGGGGTTCTTTAACGTGCACCCAAATCTGAGCACACGGGCCTACAACATTTCCGCCTCCATCGGAAATGCAGCCGCCGCAGCCGGGATTCGAAACCGCGACCTGCGGGTCAGCAGCCGAGTACCTTAGCCACTAGACCGCCGCGGCGGGGCATGGTTTAATGACGAAAAGATAGTTCTAATATTGTGCCCGGCACATATATTACTCTCTCTCTAACTTGAAAAATCGGCGCGTGAATGGGGGCCAGAACAGCGCCAAAAAGCAGCACACGCAGAAATTGGCTCATATTCTAATATTATGACATCGTGATGTTGACTTTTCAGCTGACGCCGGCAATAACGTTCAAACGGCGGGCCAATAATGCCGGTCTTATTGGATGGCTCCGCCCATATTGGCTGCTACTTGTACAACCTGGCCCGATGTGTCCGTTCTAATAGGCCGGCACAGCCTATATGGGCGGAAAGTTCTGAAAGCTGGCCCAATATAACCAATCTAATAGACTGGCACAGCCATCATTGGCGGAATGTTGTTAATGCTGGTCCAACATAGCCGTTCTATTCGGCTGGCAGAACCAATATTGGGGGTACGTTGTAAACGCTGGTCCAACGTCGCCGTTCTATTTGGCTGGCACAGCCAATCTTGGCGGTACGTTGTGAAAACTGGGCCGTTCATGGGCCAGGCAATGCTGATCTATCCCCAATATTGGGCCAACCTTCTGTGCTGCCTGGGTGGTGTCACGGTGCTTCTCTCACAATGGTAAATGGTTTTGCACTATTGAGACCCATGGAAGTGATCACCTAACCAGCTACGTGAAGATCGATGGTATCAGAAAAAAATATCTCTTCCAGAGTTGTAATTGGCACTGACTGGTTGATGTTTACATCGCGTGTTGAAGACGCTTGCCAAGAAGGCCTTGCCTGCAGCCTGGAAAATACCATCACAGAAGCTATGCAAACATCTAAATGTAAATTATCATTCTTGTCTAAAATAACACAGTTTGACATCAATCTGGATAGATTACGAACTATAGAAAGGCGTGCTGAACGATGATACAGACGCCCAAGATCAAATAATGACCTGGTGGAAGCAAGAAGGCTCCAGAAAAAATTCAACGACACATTGAGAAGCTGTAGAGCGAACGCTTGAAAGCATTCTGCTAATCTTTAGACCCTCATAAACCACTGTCATATCTGGAGAAATGTTCGTGGTCTTCCCTCCTCTTCGCAACAACGGCACCCTTCTAAAGCTTTTTCACTTCATGGAAAAACAGAACACGAGGTGGCTGAAGAATTTTTCACGAGAGCTGCCGGGAATACTATGAACGAGAACATCGATGCCGTGATTCATGCTGAGGCGCGATTACCGGAAAGGGACATTTCATTCACCATGGAAAAACTGGAAAGTGCACTAATCGCTTCTATGTGCACGTCATCACCAGGTCCTGATGGTATTACTAAATAGTGCGTCGGGACATCTTGCACAAAAAGGCAGAAAAAACTTTTAACATGTTTCACCAACTCCTGGCTCAGCGGCAGTGTTCCACGAGAGTAAAAAAGTTGATTAATACCACTTCTGAAATCAGAAAAATCACCATTAGTCTTGACAGCCTATCGCCCTGTTGCTCTCGCAAGCTGCCTCGGAAAAGGGATGGAAAGATTGGTTCTATTTCGTCTCGAGTAGTACTTGGAACGATACACCAACTACCCTTCCTGCATGGCAGGCTTCCGTCAGGGCCACTCCTCCATCGACTGCAACCTTGACTAACCGACATTTGTTCAGCAAGAAAAAAGTCGCAAGTATATTAGTGGCACTCTTTCTTGAAGTGAAGGGTGCTTATGATAAAGTAGCTCACGCTGCAACCGTCACTTCTCTCGCAGTAGTGGGTATTGGTGGACGAATATTTCACTGGATAAAAGATTTTATAACTGGCAGGGTTTTTTTGTGCAAACAAATGAGGGTAAACCTACTGAACAATACACCTACTGCGGAGAACCTCATTAGGGTGTTTTAAGCCCCACCTTCTTCAATGTTGCCTTCGTTGGTCTGGCGGAGGTTCTGCCAATGTCAGTGTGCCTATCCATATGCGTCGATGATATTTGCTACTGAGTGCGGCAATTACTCGCCCTCAAATGCGTGCACGATTACAGCAGGCAGCAACCCTCAGAACACTTTACCTTCAAAAACAAGGCCTGACTATATCAACTGTGAAGTGCGCGTTGATTGCGTTTACACGCAAACTAATGACGCCTTACCCTGTTTGCATCAATAGGCAGAGGGTCAAATATGCACGGACGCACCGTATCCTGGACATAATAATTGACAGAAGTCTTTCGTGGAGCACGCATTGTGCGTACTTGAAGAAGATACTGCTATCAATTGTGCATATAATGAAATTCATGTGTGGGAAAGCTTGGGTAACTTCTGTGGCCTCCATGCTACAGGAGTACAGGGGCCTATTTCTGGGTCCATTGTGCTAAAGCTTGCCGGTACTGTATACCACTTGCATATACAATACTCATTCATTGCAGAGTTTAAATGGTCAGGCACTGCGTATCTGCCTAGGACTGTCCCAATGCGCTTCTAATTATGCCACAATCGTGCTTGCCAAAGACTATCCGGTCAGGACATATAGTGTTTTGGATTGCCTCAGAGCGCACATTCGACATGCTAGCCATGTCCCCGACCGCCACTTGCCCCTTCTACTCTTTGAAAGACCACGTGCTACGTTTTTGACGTCATAGCCAAGCACCTAAACAGCATTCCATCAGGATATACGCCAGCTACGAGAATCGCATGTCCTTTGTGGTGCTCGACCAGCCGCAAGTACGTCTAGAAATTCCGGGTATCAAAAAGAAAAGCAATCACTCCAGAGCAGCATTGAAGCAAGCAACACTGCTATTACTATATTAGTTATACTTAGACCGAACGTAGATATACTCTGATGGGTCTTTTTCGTCCAGCAGCACATCAGGTGCAGCTGTGCTTGTGGCTGCAGCAATGAGAAATTTAAGTTGTCGCATATGATGACGTCTGCGGCATCACAACTTGCTGCTATAAGAGCTGCTTTACATTATCTCATTCAAGAGCGTCCAGGTAAGTGGGTCATATTTTGTGATTCGAAGGCAGCACTTCAGAGCTTGCAGTCTGCCATGCCTAGGAGGAATCATGAACAATTGGTACATGAAATAAGACATTGCCATCTTGAAGCTCCAGCACGAGGGAATGATAATATATATCAATGGTTGCCTGTACATATCGGTATTACCGGATATCAACTAGCCGATGATGCAGCCCGCTCAGCACATGAAGGAACCCATCTGGTCCCAATTCCTCTATGAAAGACTGATGCAGCAAGACAACCTTATTTTCTGGCTCAAGATTTTACACGCAAGTTCTGGTCGTCTACCAGCTTCGAAAGGTGTCACTTATGTGAACTGGATCCTTCGCTCAAGACACAGCTACCATTACAACTTTCTCGCTTCAATGTGACACTGTTATGCCACCTTTGGTTGGGTGTTGCATCCACAAAGGTGTACTTTTTTCGCATTGGCATGGCAGACACCTCTGCATGCGACTCCTGCAGAGCTGAAGAGACCATTGAACACGTCCGGTGCAGCTGCGCTTCCTACGACACACAGCGACGCCAGCTCCGGAAGCTTTTGAATCAACTTGACTCTAGACTATCCTGTGTGCAGAAGATTCTGGGACCTTGGGCACCTTCCTCAATTGCACAGAAAGCGACTAACGCACTCCTACTTCACCTAAAGACAACAAACCAGAGTGACTGCCTGTAGACTTTGTGTGCTCCCCCGAGTGTGCTCGTGATTGTGTGTACCTTCTTATCTCTCTGGAACCTCTTTTCTCCGCTTCATTCCTTCCCTAGTGTAACGACGCCAGCGCCCCACCAAAGCCTGGCCTCGATGACTGTCGAAACTGTTCAGAGTTCATATCCTGTGGCCATGCCAACGTATGCTCAGGTAATTGCTAGGACACCTGCACCCCAGCAAAGCCCAATGCAGCTACCAGCGCCCGAAGTGCGTGATTCGCTCAACTCACTCGCAGCGCGACCCTCTTCCCAGCCTTAAAACACAAGCCGCACTACACGGCCGACTTGCTTCTATTGCGGCATGCATGGGCATAATTCAAGGTTTTGTCGACGCCGTCAAGAAAATGAAAGACGAAGCTAGGACGACGTTGAACGGGGCGACTTCTACCCCACTGTACCACCCTATCACCGACTGTATCAGAACCGAACACGCAGGTCGCCGTTTTCGCAGAACTTTGGCTCAGTTGGCAGTGCCCTTTTCTCACGTCGTCGCTCACTTCAACGAGGCGGCGTACTTCCTCTACCCTTCGACCTTCTACTTCAATTACCGACTGCCAAATGGAAAACTAAACAGCGCAGCTTCAGGAGGGAATGCTGCATCTTTCGAACTGCGTCAAACTCCCCCGGACCGACCAATAAATGTTTTATTGGTGTATGTTGAAGGTATACAGACAAAGGCTCTGGTGAACACAGTCGCATAATTCGTAAATCGCGCAGACTTTAGCGCGCGCTTGAAAAAAGTTAGGACACCATTCGATGGCCCTCCTTTTCATTGCGCAGATGGAGTCCCTATTCATCCTTCAAGTGTCTGTACACTCCGCGTTTTCATAGATGGCATCCTTTAACGCGTTCAGTTTCTTGTACTTCCTTTGTGCACTCAAACAGTCATTTTAGGATGGGACTTCTTTTCTTCGGCATCAGCTTTCATAACGTTTCGCCAGCGAGTAACTAGTATGTCAGCTACTGAGAATTATTTTGACAGTTCACCATACAGCTTCCGTTTCGTTGCTGCCATGGGTCGTTTCATTTCACCAAGAGATGAACAAATTCTCACGATCGCTTCAGATACTCTAGCTAACGGTGACGTGTTCATTTCTCCATCAGTTCGTTTCAAACCTGCGGGGCTTACCATTGCACCCGGTCTTGTGCGGTTTACCCACGATAAGGCATTGGTCACCGCCTGGAAATTAACTCATTCGCCAGTGATGCTGTCCCAGGGCACTGCTGTGAGCTGCTTCGAGGACAGTGAGCCTTTTGCGCTTCTTCCTCTTCACGCAGAATCACCCCGTTTGTCTGCTACAACTGATATCAAGGCTACTATTGTTTCTTTAAATGCTACCATAAGTCTTCTCCTCACAGCTGAGCAGAAGAGAGACCTCTTAGACCTTCTCCAAAAGCACAGATATTTGTTTGACGTACATTCCAAAGCTTTAGGCCGCACCTCTGTGGCAGAGCACAGCATCGAAACCAAAGGCAGCTTCATTCTACGCCACCGCTCATACCGTCTGCCTTCGGCGGAATGGCAAATAATTGAGAAAAACGTCGCCGACATGCTCAAAAGGCATATTATTCTATCTTCATCTAGCTCTTGGTCGTGTCCCGTGGTGTTCGTTCGGATGGCACTTTTCGCATTTGTGTTCATTACAGAGCGCTCAATAAGATAACGAAAAAAGATGTATATCCGTTGCCACGCATAGATGATGCCCTATACTCCCTACAAGGCGCAGAACATTTCTGCAGCCTTGACCTCCGATTTGGGTAATGGCAAATACCTATGCCCGAAGCAGACAAGGAGAAAACAGCGTTTTGAACGCCTGACGGGCTTCAAAAGTTTAACGTCACGCCTTTTGGCTCATGCAACGCTCCAGCAACATTCGAGCGCATGATAGATACTGTCTTCCGTGGTTCAAGTGGAAAACCTGCTTATATTGTTTGGACGACCTCGTAATTTATTTTTCTACTTTTCCTCAGCGCCTTAAGCGTTTGGACGAAGTTCTTAGGTGCATTTAAAAACGCTGCGCTTCAGCTGAATACAAAGAAGTGCCACTTCGCCAGCAGAAGCACCAAAGTATTAGGTCACCTTGTCAGCAAAGATGATGTTCGTCCCGACCCCGACAAAGTTGCTGCCGCAATTATTTTCCACGTCCTGGCAGTCAAAAAACAACTGAGAGGTTTTGCAATTGTGCATTTCAAGCCCCTTTGAAGCATGTTGGAGAAATCTGAAGAGAGTTTTTCATATTCCATGCCCAAAGAATTATGGTACATGCTGGATGCAGCTTCCTCACGACGATTCTCAATCGCACCGGAATTGAAAACGATGGGCACAGCACTTGGTCAATCCGCTCACCAGGGCGGAAAAGCACCAATGATTTCAGCAAATCATAATGCTGGTCAGCAGGTTGCAACCTCTGTGCTGCTGAGAGGAGCCGCTGTAACGCAGTCACGTGCTCGGACACCTGGGCACGCTGAGCGCTGCCCATGATGTCTCTGCCTGGGCCGCCCTTTGCATTCAAGTGGGACAACACTGTCGCAACTCTCCACAACAGTGTGGAGAGTTGCATCTGCTCCCCACACTGGAGCAGCTCCAGAGTGAAAATCTTGCTTCATGCTGATTCTACCGGAGACAGCTGAAGCGACGCCCTACCGTCACAGAGTGAAAGAAATCCTGTTCTTCAGTGAACTGTAGTTAATTCTGCAAGTAGGACACAGAAAGAAGGCCGAGTGCTAAAAGCAGGTCTGAAGGCTTCTCATCCATACAGTAGAGTATGAGTGACATGATTTCATTGAGTTTATTTATTTATTTATTTACAAATACTGCAGGCCCTGTTCGTGCCCAAGCAGGAGTGGGTAACAATGTAAGTGACAAAGCAGAATATAAAAAATATAATAACAACAATCCTAGAACGAAAATCAGAATTTTTCTCAACATCAAAGAAAATATAAATAATACATAGCAATATTTGGCATTTCTATAGAAGTACAAAAAATCTCAGCACTAATGAGGAAACATATTATATTGCTTATTAAAATCAAGTGTTAGGTTAGTGACAAATGTATGAACGATTGTTTTGTGTCCGCATTAATGACCTCCGGAGGTAGCTTGATCCATAATAAAAGAGCATGAGGAAATAAGGAGTTTTGAATGTATATTAACGCAGTGGCTGGAGAATGCTTATTTAAGTATATATTGCGCCTTCAAAATCTTGTTT